>VZQC01006430.1:1089390-1112365 GCA_009823505.1 Rhizomys pruinosus
AAAAAAAAAAAAAAAAAAAAAAAAAAAAAAAAAAAAAAAAAAAAAAAAAAAAAAAAAAAAAAAAAAAAAAAAAAAAAAAAAGAATACAGCAAGCATGGAAGGTGTCCATGGCATTGCTGGCTGGGTCTGATGATGGAATCCCATTCATTGATGGGGAAGACTTACTTAAATCTGCCAACATGGCCATGTCTTCTAGGGCCCCTGGCTCTGGCTATTTACAGAGGAAATGCCATTGCCATACATTTTATTTTTTAATTCCAAGTGTCTTTGAAATTCCTGAGAATAAATGAAGCTCAGCAAATACTTATAGGAGTCATAAATAAGTTTCAAATGCTAGGTGTTAGACTCCATGATATCCATTAACTATTCAATACATGGATTACCTAAGCAGGGTTTTGCCATTCCTGTAGTTTTAACAGTAAAATTATACCATGCTGTGAAAATTCACTCTTACGGAAAAACAAATGTTTTATGATCTATATGTCAAATAAACATCACTTTATTATATAATCTATGGCCAAGTTGGGGTGCCACAAGTATTGGGGGCAAGAAAATTATTACATAAATTTGCTATATAAGCAGTAAGGATGGAGTGCCATATTTTATCACAATACGTGATCAGGATAGGGCAGGGAACGAGTATCATATTTGGAGCAATAAGTGAGAGATGGCTGACTAGATAGGGCCTCCAGGCCTTACTTTGTAGACAGCATCTTTTGTAAACAAACTATAGGGTAGGAAGTTTTACATAAGGGAGAGAAGAAAAGATTTGTAGTCAGAATGACCTATGTGATAGACCTAGAAGTGTCATAACTGGTTCCATAGTAACAGATATGTTGGCTTTCTTGGATTTCTATTTCCTAGTCTGTAGGATAGAGCTGCAGTGAGTTACCAAAACAAATACATATTGTAGTGGATTAAGTAATATCCTCTCAAATCCATGTTCACTTAAAATCTCAGAATGTGAATGTCTTTTAAGAAAAGATTTAGTGATATAAGTACCTTGAAATAAATTAATCACAAAATTTGTATGTTTCCTAAATCCAATTTTAAGGGTCTTCATAAAAGGAAAGAGATTTAGGCTCAGAGAGAAAACACATTAGAAAATGCTACAAAACATATGCAGTGATAGTATTCATGTTGGCAATAAGCAAGGAAGACTTGAAGCCACAAGAAGCTGGAAGAAGTGAATAGGGATTCTACCACAGTTCATTTTGAATAAGCATAGGCTGCCCTGCCTTGTTTTCATAATTCTTTCTAGTGTTCCAAAACTAAAGAATAACTTTCTGTTGTTTAAAACTCACCAAATCTGTAGTGATTCATTATGACAACAACATATATTTAAAACACATATTCATGCAGGGCATGGTGGCGCACGCCTTTCATCCTAGCACTCAAGAGGCAAAGGCAGGTGGATCTTTGTGGGTTCAAGACCACCCTGGTCTACATAGTGAGTTCTGGTACAGCCATAGCTACAGGGAGAGCCTGTCTCAAAAAGACCAAAAAAAAAAAAACCATATTCAAATGCTTTAAAAAACTTCAAAACACATGAACTAGTTAAAAATACATTTATGAGGTGAAGTTAAGGTAATAAAGAAAACACCAATCTTAGTGTGTGGTATAAAATTTGAATTCTTTTAAAAATATTTTATTTTTTTAATTTTATGAATATATGTGTATTGCCAGCATGTATGTAAGTGTTCCCATGTCCTGTAGTGCCCACAGAGTACAGAAGAGGACCTTACATTCCCAGAAGCTGGAGTTATGGACAGTTGTTAGCTGCCTATGTAGGTGCTGGGATTTGAACCCGGGTCTTCTGCAAGAACAACCAATGTTCTTAACTGCTGAGCCATATCTCCATCCCTATAAAACTTGAATTCTAATAATTCACGTTGCAAATACACATTTTCAAAAACACTTGCAAAAAGTATTGTTCTAATAAGAAACTAACCAGCAAATTGTAACTTATCCTTCCTGAGATCAAAGTCAGATAGTGGAAATTTATTAATAAAACTATAATTTGGAAGAGAGTCATCAAAGCTTCTATTAATGAATACCAATGTGACCTTGAAAACTAATTTACCAAATACATACAATTAAAAGACAACGAGCCTCACCACTTACTGAGCACATAGTAATTACTGAAATACCCCATTCATTTACAGTCATTAGAAAATAAAGCAGCAGCCAGTGTGGATTTATTTTTTTTATTTATTTTTTTTAAATTCTATTTATTTCTGTATGTGTATGAATGTACTGTCTGCATGCAGGTTTGTGCATCCATGTCGTGCAATGCCGCGGAGGTCAGAAGAGGGTGTCGGATTCCCCTGGAACTGGAGTTCTCCTGGAATTGGAGTTTCAGACGGTTCTCGGCCGCCATGTGGTTGCTGGGGAGTGAACCTGGGTCCTCTGTAAGAGCGGTCAGCTCTCTTAACCACTAGGCCATCTCTCCAGCCCCAGTGTGGATTTATTAATTCAAGAACTATCTGCCTTTTTGTTCCAAACTTCTAATGTGAAATGAATGTCAGGGGAAAATTATTTTTCTGTAAAATAGTGATTACATTATTTAAAATACCTTAAGCTGTTAAAGACTATGTCATTGGGCTGGAGAGATGGCCTAGTGGTTGAGCGCCGACTGCTCTTGCAGAGGACCCGGGTTCGATCCCCTGCACCCATATGGCAGCTGAGAACTGTGTGTAACTCCAATTCCAGGAGAACTCCAGTTCCAGGGGAATCCGACACCCTCTTCTGACCCCCAGGGCATTGCACGATGCTGGTGCACAAACCTGCATGCAGACAAAACATTCATACACATACGAAAATAAATAAAATTTAAAAAAGCATATGTTATTAATAGTCACATCATTCAGATATGGATATGTTTTTTTATATATTGTAAAGCTCTTATGTTCTTGCATTTCCAACTTTTGAAGGTGTCAAGTACTGTAAATTTAGTGTTGAGCTAGATTTCTTAATTATAGCTCCTTAGAACAGCAACTGGAATATATTTTCTTGGTCATGGGTTTATTTCTATTTTTTTTTTTCAGTTGCTTACACTGCAAAACTAGCATGATTTGGGAGGGGGACAAAATTCAGTAAAGAAATCATCCTGTTGATTTTAAGCAATGCAGTCCAACAACAAAAATCTGAACTTGTACCTTATTTTAGTAAACAATTTGCCCAATTCTTCAAGTCAATGTACTTTAAAACAATATAAAACAAACATGCTACATTTGAATATTTATTGAGGCAAAATTATATGCTTTCATATCTGCTTTATTATTTTGAATCACAATTCATGTGTATATTATAGTCTAACTACCCATACTAAAATTAAAATCATATGTGTGGATGTGTCTGATCTGAGCTTAGGTGTATATGTGAGCCAATATTCCAGCCAGCATGCTCCAGAGGCATGAGTGAGGGTCACAGGACCTCTCTATTTATGTCCATGAATTGGGATGACCTGATAATACAAAGGTCTGGGATTGGCTGCTATCAGGTGATGTTACACTGCTTATATAATGACATGTTGACTTTGAATATAGTGGAATTGTATACAGAATTGCTCTCTACCATGTGTCCCGGAGCTATTACCGAAGTGCTTCTGCATGAGTACTTTCTCCATGGCCTGTTACACTAACTGACACCTTCCTACACATATGGATATAATGGCTTTTAAATAACATAAAAGAGAATTCAGGGACATTAAATTGCAATGAAATCACATATAATTGGATAAGCAAATGGCTAAATTTGGATTAAATTAGGAGACATAATTAAAACATTGGGTGTTTTTCTTAAATGTAGAATTGTTGTGGGAACAAAGTTTCAAGCATAGATGATACAAGTACATGAATTTGGTGACTAAAAAAAATCACAATTCCCCTTTCTGTGGGTGGCATAATTTTCTGAAATTATGAAAATCTCCAAGTAAATTTCCATACATGATGAATCATACCTACATTTATCCTATAATTTACACATTTGCCACATTTCTTGATTATTCAATTTATTTTACAAACATTAGAAAGTATTGCATATTTATGTGTAAGATTTGACTCAACATTAGTTTCAAATAATATTAAATTAGATTTATATTTTTATCAACACTTGCAAAATATTTTAAACCAACAATACAACAGTTAAGATCCTGTTCTACAAATGTGTAGAAATCACTGGGATCTGGAATCGGGTATTACATGACACCCCTGAATGCACATATAACAGATACACAGTTTGGAAATCCCAATCTGCATTTCAGCATTCACGATTGAAACATGAGATTTATAGTGACTTTCATAATTACTCAGGAAAATTGTCTCACAAACACCAGTAGTTATTAGTAAATTTATCATTAAATTACATTTAAATTTACCAAGAATCCAGAAAACTTCAGAGTCAAAGATTATATTATTCAGTATCTGGTATAATATTCATCTTCCAGATGAGGGGACTAAGTGTCAAAGAAAGGAAATAAGAGCCACCCAGAAAGTTAATATCCTAAGCAAATATTCTTGGTATCATACCCTCAAATAAATGGGCTAGAACATAGGAAAGGTAGATTTAATCTTTAATTAAAGTTGATTTTTAAAATCAATCATTAAATACATATGTAGGTCCCCTCTGTTAATCAATTTTTGTATATGTAATATTTGGAGAAAAAATCATAACTTAGTGTTCCAAAATTGTGTTCATAATTTCACTCTCTGCATTATCATCCTTATGTTTCCCTATTTCCTAAAATAATGTTCTTTTGTTTCTCTAGATACTTGTTCTGGATCAGAAGTTCCACCAAAGTAAATATGTAATATATTCAATATTCAATTGCAACTATAAAAATTTATGTTTATTTTTTTGTTGTAACATTTGATAAATGAAAAAAATACACAGTAGAGATAATAATTTGTTAGATTGCCAGCAGTTTTGCAAGCAAATTCTCAAATGATAAAATTTAAAGTACCAAGTAAAATACATAGTTCTTAAGAATGAAGGAGAGAATACGGTGTCAACATGGATGAGCCTGGAGAATAATACATTAAGTAAAATACCAAAAAGTTGCTTTCAGAATAAAAGTAAAAATTGTTGATCTCATAAAATTTGGGAATACAATAGTGATCAAAGCCTGGAAAGGGTAAGGGATAAGGATATAGAAGTGTTGAGAAAGAAGCTGGACGAGGTGGTGCACACCTTTTATCCCAGTACTTGGGAGGCAGAGGCTGGTGGATTTCTGTGAGTTCAAGGCCAGCTTGGTCTACATAGCCAGTTCCAGGACAGCTGGGGCTGCAGGGAGACCTTGTCTCAAAAAGATGAAAGAAAGAAGAAAGAAAGAAAGAAAGAAAGAAAGAAAGAAAGGAAGGAAGGAAGGAAGGAAGGAAGGAAGGAAGGAAGGAAGGGAAGGAAGGAATCACAGGATGTAATGAAAAAGGAATTTGAACATTCATCTAATCAACAGGAAAGGATGGGGAAAAGCCTCAGAAGCGGAATGAAGGAAGCAGAAAAAAGAATATCAAACTTGCAGGATAACATGGAGCAACTAGAATGCTCAAGTAAAGATTATTAAATTTTAAAAAACACACAAGAGTAGAACAACTAGGAAATGAGGGACACTATGTAAAGAACAAACCTCCACATCATAGGGATAGACAACGGTATTGATCAGATCTTCATCTTCAACAGAGTAATAGAAGAAAATTTCCTCAAACTGAAAAAAGACAAACCCATATAAATACAAGAAGCACATAGAACACCAAATAGACAAGACCAGAAAAGAAATTCCCCACACCATATCATAGTTAAAATGTTAGATGCTCAAAACAAAGACAAAATTTAAAAAATAAAAAGAAAGAAAGAAAGGGAAGGAAGGAAGGAAGGAAGAAAGAAAGAAAGAAAGAAAGAAAGAAAGAAAGAAAGAAAGAAAAAGGAAGAAAGAAAGAAAGAAAGAAAGAAAGAAAGAAAGAAAGAAAGAAAGAAAGAAAAATTATATACAAAGAAATAAATTATATAGAGGATGATTATGTTCTGGTGTTTTGTAGCAATTATGATCACTAAAGTTAAGAATCTAGGTCTGGCCAGGGTGCAGGAGGGGCAGAAGCACCCAGGCTGTTGAAAAAAAAAGAATCTATATATTTATTTATGAATTATCAATATACAATATTGTGTCTTATGGTATTTCAAAATAATTTTTCCTTTGCCAACCCCCGAAAGAGATCATCATCATGGCCCACACTCTACCCACCTCCACCTCAGGACACTGTGGCAACTTGTGCCTGGCCTTCCATGGAGCATGATTCACTTCTGCTGGATCCTGGCGATGCCACCCAAGGAGGAATCAAGTGAGCTCTGCAAAAATTTCTAAAGATAGTCAGTGAAAGCCTTCTAACTCTACTGAAGATTTGCTCCTTGGTGCAGAAGTCCAACTATCCCCAGCTATACTAGGTACACTTCTGACCCCACTCTCAAATAAGCACAGAATTTCCCCAAGATTGAAACTTCAGCATTTTTCAACTCATCCACAAACTGACACACTGAGGTAGCAGCTTGATTCAAACATCCAAACAATAAAGATGACAACAGACATATATAACAAGAAACACTATGAACAACCTAACTCCAGATATCTGGGTCCCATCAGAAAAACATGAACACCAATACCCAATACAATATGTTTCCCCCAGAAATTAGCAGTCCCATTGTAACTATCTCTGAGCAATGAAACTTAGTTGATTCACAAGAAAATGATTTCAACATAACAATTTAAAATATGTTCAATGAACTAAAAAAGGGTCACAGTGTCAGAAGAGACTTTCCTTTAACCGGTTGGTGAAAATTGTCCAAGAGACTCCCAAAACAACACAGGCTATTCACAAAGTTCACCTGTAATCTCCCAGAACTAGAAGATAAGACCCTACTCCTGGCGACAGGACACACTTCAGATATAGGACTTGGAGTAATGGAACAGGAGCTGACCAGGAAGTCAACTATCTGAAATTTTGCTCTCATAATACTAGATGATAATATGCAAATTGCTAAGGAAGATAAATGGGTCAGTAATTAAACCCAGGCCTTAATCCTAATAACCATAACAACCAGCACAGAAAACTACCTCTACTGGTGCAGTAGTGGCACTGTTTTCTGGGGGATAATCAACATCTGTCTAATTGGACTTAAAGCCCTCTCAATAGTAGTGAACTCATGGGATGGCACTGTAAACTCAGCCAAATACACATGGCTGGAGAACTCATAGATCCTAGAGAAAACCCTATCTCTCATATATCTCTAGACAAATGAAATTTCTTACCATATGTTAAATATGGATACTTATTTTTTTTTATTTCTGTATGTGTATGAATGTACTGTCTGCATGCAACTCTGTGCACCCGTGTCGTGCAGTGCCGCGGAGGTCAGAAGAGGGTGTCGGATTCCCCTGGAACTGGAGTTCACCTGGAATTGTAGTTGCAGATGGTTCTCAATTGCCATGTGGGTGCTGGGGATCGAACCCGGGTCCTCTGTAAGAGCAGTCGGTGATCTTAACCACTAGGCTATCTCTCCAGCCCCCGGATACTTATTTTTACAGATATGCATACTGCGCACCACTCATCAAAGAAGATTCTTTTAGCAGCGTATTGAGGGTAGTGTAGAGTCCCACAACTGGTCACGCAGAAAATATACATCTGAGAGATGCCTATTCCTACGTGGTACATCTACTGTTGAACCTCTACATGTAAGGCTCATGAAACATAGCAGAACTACGGGTAGAGAGAAAACTAATGCATCCCTCAACTCTCACCAGTGAGGCTTCCCGACACAACGGAGTGCAATGTTATGCACACAGAAATCCAAAACTGGCCATGAGGCAGAGGCAGGCGGATCTTTGTGAGTTCAAGGCCAGCCTGGTCTACAGAGTGAGTTCCAGGACAGCTGGGGCTACAGGAAGACCCTGACTCAAAAAAAAAAAAAAAAAAAAAAAAAAAGAACAAGGGACTACAGAGTATGTGTCTCTGGGTGGATTCCTATATTAAACCTCACCCAGCCACATCTCAGAGACCATTGTGGAAGAGGAGGTGGACTTATTATAAGAACCATGGTTGCTTCATAAATAAGGTAAGCAGAGGTTTTCAGGTCACTGGAGCTTGCACATGTGAACTTGTGGCAATGGTGGCATTGAGCACAAGACCCATGCAATCTCAATCGGAGGAGGGCCCAGACTGGATCAAGAGAAATGTGGCCAGCAGGCCCTAGAATGAGAATGATTGGAGACTGATCAGTTCTAGGAGAGAGAGAGAGAGAGAGAGAGAGAGAGAGAGAGAGAGAGAGAGAGAGAGAGAATGCCTTACTTAGAAACTGTAGATAGGCTGACTAGATCCCAGTGGATGAGTTTGCACTGTAGGACATCTGGGTATAAATGCTTGACTGAATAGGAGTTAACATGTATGGTGGAATATATGAAGTCCAGCAGGAGGCTGAGGAGGAGGGCATCTAAATTTGAGTACAAACAGTTATAGGAAATGTACAAAAGCCCAAGAAAATATTTTAAAGCCTAAGGCTGAATGTACACAGCACATGATTCTATCAAACCTTCAGAGAACAACTAACACAAATAATCCTCAAATTGTTTCATAAAATAGAAAAGTAAGAATACTTCCAAATTATTTTTACAAAGTCAGTATTACCCTGAAAGCAAAACCAAACATACGCATTCCGTCATATATATTGTCCTATGTATCAAGCCTTTGAACCCAGATGTCCTTCAGTGAATGTTTATCTACTGGAGTCTAGACAGCCCATCTAGAGATTGAATGTATGAGGTAGAATGGGGGTGTATGTGGGAGCATGATTGGGGGAGGGGGTCTAAATTTGGTTAAGAACTATTGTAAGAAATGTACAAAATCTCAATAAAAATATTTAAAATAGCAGAAAAAAACAGACTGAACCACAAAGGAAATTATATGCCAATTGCTCTCATGAACATAGTTCCAAAAACTCTCAGTAAAATTCTTGCAAATTTTGCAGTAATTTCCATATATTGCAAAATGAATCTTCATTGATGAGAGGTATATTTGTCTGTAGATATACAGATAGAATCAGAATTACACATGAGGAAAGTGGGTTTTTCTGTAGTATCTATGACCACTCCAGCCATTTGGATTTACCTATGTTTTCAGTACCACACATGACTTTCCTCCCATTGCATGAGCCTTAAGTCCCAACACCAGAAGCACAATCAGGTGGTGATGTATGGACATACACTGAAGGACATTTGAGACCACAAACTTTGAATAGGTGTTAACGTATATGATAGTACATGAAATCTGAGTGGGAGATTTAAGAGGGGTGCAAATAGGTGAGGGGGTCTAATATGATATTGACTTTAATCTATTAAAATTCAATCAAAATGAATTTGCAGCCTCAATTCAAGATCACACCAAAATATAATCCAACTTGATTAAGTAGCCTTCATTCACCAGATGCAAGGGTGGTTCAACATACATAAAATAATAAATGTAATCCACCACATAAACAGACTAAACCACAGAAAAAACATGATCACTTCATTAGATGTAGAAAAGGCCTTTGACAAAACCCAACATTCATTCATGATAAAATTCATGGGGAATGTAAAGATACAGGGGACATATATTAACATAGTAAAGTCCACAGCCAGCATCATATTGAACAAAGAAAAGCTTAAAGCACATATACTAAAACCAGTAATGAGACAAGGATGCCAACTCTCCATTCTTGCTCAATATAGTGCTTGAAATTTAACTATAGCAGTAAGACAAGTAATGGGGATAAAAGGAATACCAATGGAAAAGGAAGCAGAGTACCCCTACCCCTACTTGCAGATGATATGATTCTAAAAAAAAATCTTCAATACTCCAGAGAACACTCTGAGAGCTGATAAAAACATTCATCGAAGAAGTAGCATGGCACAAAAATCCACCACATAAATCAGTAGTCTTCCTACACACTACTAATAAACATTCTGAGAAAGAAACCAGCAAAATAATCCCATGCACAATAACTTCAAAAATCATGATCATGTGTTTTCTGTCCATTGCTGTCTCAGAAATGTCACCAGCTGCATGTGTTGGAAGAAGTTAGCAACCATGTTACATTGAGCCAGCTGCTGGTTGCCACTGGCAGATCACTACCACACATAGGCTTGAGGGGACTTGATGCAGTAGATGGAAAGGGGAGTCAATGAGGCTGGTCCACTGCACATGTGCAGCTCACACTGAAGTTGCACATCTCCTGGGTAATAGCATGGCTGCTTTGTCTCAGATTGTTAGATGTGAAATTACTGTACAAGTTGCTTTTCTGAGAAATTCAATTTCCACTAATGCTGCCACCCATAACAGATTAGCGACTGCATGGATATTCATAATTCTATGCTGTGCTCACCCTACTTCCTAGGTCATTGAGTCCACCGTCAACAACCTGCTGTAACTTACTGAAAACCGATGGAACATCATGATTGAACTAGTTTGAATGTTCCTCAAAGATGTCACTGAGATGACACTCTGTTCTGTGCAGATTTTGGTGTAGCTGTTCTCCAGTGACACCAGGGCTACTGATAGAGTGGACTGACTGGCTATGAGTGGAATGGACAAATGAAACTGGAATGCTGTCTTCAGACCATTAAATCTTAGAGTGGCAGCAGTTTGAGGGCCTTGATGTGCATGGTTTAATTCTGTATGCTTCTACATGCCTCTTGAATTTCAGCACAATCCTGTACTTTGTTGTCTTGAGTCAAATACTGAATGACTTACATCCTCTCTAAATCAATCTTCACGGTCCCATGCTTCCATTTTCGAACTCGGCAAATGACATATCATCTGCAAATAGGGGTACTTTGACTTCTTCCTTTTCAGTTTGTTTTTCTGGTCCTGCTTGTGTGTCTGTTCTTCTTGGAACTCCTTATCAAACTCAGGTGCAGTTTTACTGTCTACAGAAAGTCCTTTTGATTCACTGCCAAAGGTGCAAGGTCAATGTTCAAGTTCATTAAGACCTCTGGAGTTAGAATGAATAAGTTCAACACTAGTGTCTAACAACAATCCTGGTTTTTATCATGATTATGAAGGCTTGTCTTGGGAGTTCTTCCACTTTGGCAGACTCCAGGTGACACAGACTTCATCATCCATATTGTGATCCTCATTGTGAGATGACTCTTCCTCCTCCTCCTCTCCATAATCCTCTTTACGTTAATCCACATGCATATAATATTTTTCCTTGGAGATTTCTGGTTCCTGTTTTTCCTGACTTTGAGTAGCATCATATTCTTCTTTTCTGAAGTTTTCCCTCCCACTTCTCCTCCTTTTCTTTCTCCTTCTCTTCAACATCTTTTTCTCTGCCCAATCCTTCTATTTCTCCTCATTCAGCTTGATTTACTCCTGCTACTCTTCCTTTTCTTCCTGTTTAATGAGCTCCTTATCTACCTATGATTTACTTGGACCCACGGATGCACAAATTCCTTCCTGTTTTGGTTTGTTTGTTTGTCTTTTCATCTCAAGGGAGCAGGGCTTTTGTGGTGTCCTTTACCTCCTGGTCACTCCCCAAGGAAATGGAGCTATCTTTATCTTTTGAATCTCCTCTCACACTGCTACCAAGGCAAATATCTCTATGGATATTTCTGGCAGGGTGAATAAATTCAATTTAAAACTGGTCTTCCACTCTTTGCTTTGCTCCTAGTTAAAATACTTTGCTTTGTTCCTTTTGGCCACACTTGTTTATGCTTTTGATATCTGGGATTGTTTTTGCTGCCTTCTTTCAAGTTATTTGCATTTGTCATCCATGTTGTTTATACAAGAGTCAGTATTCTTGAAGAAATTCTTTTTCCTTCCACATCCTCTGTCTTTTCTTCCCAGTCTAATGTTGGCATGCTTTTCTCAAAACTGGCTTCTTGCCATTTTCCTTCACTTCAATTTCAGGGCTAGGCTCCTGGTGTGGCATTGACCTCTCTTCATTTCAGTTATCAAAGAGCTTATTTAGTGCTTCTGACATCTCAGAAATTGTTGCTACACTTCTGTGAATCCTCCTGTGTTTAAGAAGATTCCTCCTCCTCCTTCTCTTCCTCCTTGATCTCCTCCTCATCATCATTGTCACCCTCCTCTTTCTACTCCTCCCTTTCTTCCTCCTCTTCCTCCTTTTCTTCCTCCTCTTCCTCTCCCTCCTCTTCCTTCTTGATCTTCTCTTCCTTCATGTTACTGGTGATTGAACCCAGGTCTTATTGCATGCAAATGCTGGGCAAGTGCTCTATTGCTAAGATACATCACCAGCCTTCTTTTTAGCACCCCTGCCACTGGCCACATTTCTGCAGAATGCAAATGTGTGTTTTTCCATTGCATTTCTGCTGCTACTTGTCTGCTGTTAGCTCTAGGTGAGAGGATGTCTTTCTCTCAATTTTCTCTGAACCTAGCCAGATCCAATCTCCACTATGCATCCTTTTCAGCATCTTACTTTTCAGAACCTACAGAATTAGAAATTAGGTTCCATCTCAGATTCTCTGTATCAAGTTTATTTAGGAATAGGATTTCAGGTTCATTAATATCAACTTTTCCTTTCTAATGAGGGCCTGCTGTAATTCTTCTCAGTAATATGGAAGTGCTGAAATTGGTGGCAATGTTGTATGGACATGTGCCCGTGGCTTGGCTAATGGCCTTGATGTTGATGTGTTTATTGTGGTTGTGGTAGATAGATTGTAAGATGGTGCTTTTTCAATCATACGGGTAAGAAAAACAGCCCCAATCAAAGAGTGGCTTTTTAGGATACCCTGATTGCTCTTTTCTAGGAAGCAAATAGATGAAATTGATGAGAAACAATCCAATTTCTTTCCTTTGTTATTGAGGCATGATCATTATACAGCAGTCATTACTCTTATGCTGGCAAAGGCTTTCCTTAGAAAAGCATTCAACCAAATTACAGCCTTTCTCATCATTATTCGTAAAGACATTAGAAAGAAATGACATCATAACGCAGTGCTTTGTGGTCCAGGAATTGTTTGGCTAACAAGCATGGCTTTGGCAATAAAATTTTTCACATATTTCCATCAACTTCAAATACTTCAAGGTCTTTCATTTGCCAAATGTTATTCACACTTCTTTGAGTATCTTAGTAAATTCTTTCATGTTTCATGTATTTAAGACAGAATTAAAAATGTAAAGCTTTGGTAATCTTGCATATGAGTAAGGTGGGGAGTAACAGGTTTGACTTTCATATTTTGGAAATTACATTACAAAATGTTACTGACTATAATCGCCCACCCCACTTTTACACTATTTTCTTCTAAGACAGATTCTAGGGCAATTAAGAATCGATATCCTGTTCAGTAAAAAAACTTCCTTGTTTCCAGTCACATTTACACGAGTACATTCTTGTTTGATGCTCTATATTTATATATTTATTTATTATTTGTTTGTTGTTTTATCATGAGTGTTATACGTGCATGTATGTTAAGTAGAAGAGAGCATCAGATCCCCTGGCACTGGACTTAAGGACCATTTTCAGCCATCACATGAGTGCCCGAAGTTGAACAGGGATCTTCTGTAAGAACAGCCAGTGTTCTTAACTGGTGAGCGGCCTCTCCAACTCTTGATATTTATTTTAATTTCATTATCAAGTGACCCTGTGAATACTTTCATGGACCTTTCATTGTGAATTATAGACAAAAATTGTTTATTTTTCACTTGTCCGGTGGGGTTTTCATGTCATCATTTTAACTGTAGAGCTTTCTCATGAAATGGTTTTCCTTGGTCTACAGACTTGGAAAAATCTATATTTCCCTTTTTGAATTCTGGAAAATGGTAAATCACTGGACTCCAAAAGGAATCCTCTATCACGGAAATTACAATCACATTACCATGATTTTCACATTGGATTCAGCAAGCCCTGTGTTTGGTTCCCCCCTGAGGTTTTTAAGGGCTTTATATTTGTTGTCAATTCATGATATTTCAAACAGGATGGGAATCTATTACTGTCAACAATCTGCACAAGACAGGACTTCTGGATTCTTTTCATGGTTTGATTATCAGTTTTCAGGAAGAAGCTATATGTTGGAATGACATTGGCCAGAGGCTAGTCTTTCTCCTGGGATAAAAGGCTGATGGGGGGCTGGAGAGATGGTCTAGCGGTTAAGAGTGCTGACTGCTCTTACAGAGTACCAGGGTTTGATCCCCAGCACCCACATGGCGGCTGAGAACCGTCTGAAACTCCAATTCCAGGAGAACTCCAGTTCCAGGGGAATCCAAGACCCTCTTCTGACCTCCGCGGCATTGCATGACACAGGTACACCAACCTACATGCAGACAGTACACTCATGCACATAAAATATAATAAATAAATAAATAAATAAAAGTTTTAAAAAGGCTGATGGTAGATAGGATGAAAAAGCATTAACATTTACCATTTAACCTTTAAAACCAGTCTTCTGTTGTGGCCCATCTTTAGTAACCTCCTGCTGTTCATGTTGCATTTGGCCCCTAATTGCAGCCAATGCTGAAAAGTTAGGTGTTTGGTGGTCAGATCACTTTGATTTCTGAGATAGTTCCCTATATTATTTAATGATGAGCCATTTGGCTTTTCAGTCTTGCAACTTGTGCTCCTTAAAGTTTATTTCAAACCACATTACCTTTACATGGCCTGCTAGACTTCTAGGTTTAACTGATGAAAACTGCACAGGGTTGTCTATATCTTAATATAAGCCAAGATATTAGTTGGTAACTTTGAGCCCTGAGCCATTTTAAGCACTGAGTTCCAGATGTTCAGAAAGTTTCTTCTTATCCTACTTATGGGACATTCTGACCATATGGCAAAATCTGTCTTTAAAGGTCCCTGGCTTTTGTTTTTTGGCTTTCTCTATAGCTTCAATAATTTACTGTGCATGAAGCAGGTTTGCAAATTTTTTCATGGTTCACAAGTGGCTGCTTCAACACAAAAGTAACTCCTAGATATTTCTCCTGTATTTAATAAAACCTGCATATTTGAAAATAATTTAAGCAGAGAAACATTCTAGAAACAGCAATCCTTAAGACATTCAAAAGAGGACAGACAGGCAATTGTTTTTGGTCTTTTTGAGACAGGCATTTTGATAGTTGTCTAATTTTACCAACAGAAAAGACATCTTCCCATAAAAGACATCCTTAGATAAACAAGCCGGAGCCACACTTGCCTGGTCCTGCTAGACTGCTCTGGAGAGACACCAATGTGGTTTTATAATAATCTCTACCAATGCTTTGCAGCAAAGCCTAGCTTCTAACTCAAAGCAAACCTCTTGCCTCAGCCTCTAAAGTGTTGAGATTACCTAAATTTATTTTAAGAAATGTCTATTTAAATCTATTGCTTATTTTAATTAGATTGTTTAATTTTGTTGTTGTTGAGGTCTTTGAGTTCCTTATATATTTTGAATATCAATACCTTGAAGGAGGAACAATTACAGTTTTTGCCCTCTGTGGGGTGTATTTTCTCTGCTGATTGCTTCTTCTACTATGCAGCATACTCTTAGGGTGATACAATCTCATCTATTTGTTTATTTATGCATTTGTTTCTTGTGTGTTGGAAATCTTGTCAAAAAATAATCCTTGCCCATTCCAGTGTCAGAAGAGTTTCCTCTGACTTTTTTCTTGCAGTTCCATAGTTTCAGATTACATGTTTAAGTCTTTAAATAATTTTGAGTTGATTTTGTAACTCTTGAGACATACAGATCTAGTTACACTGTTCTCCACATGAATATCCAAATTTAACAGCAAAATTTCCTAAAAATACTAACCATTTCCCAATGTGTGTACATGTTAATTTTCTCTAAAATTAGATGCTTTAAAACATATGAATTTGTTTCAGAGTTCTCTATTCTTTTCCATTAGTCATTGTGTGTGTGGGGGAGGGGGTATGTCATTACTATGCTGTCTTGGTTTACAAACGAAATGAAATTTGCAGTAGAAAACCTGTTAATTGTGGTAAAGTCCGTATGTTGCTACCATCTGTCCAGAATTCAAAATTAGAATGATGTAAATACAGTGGTCATGTATTAAATTCTTAAACGAAAGTAAAATTAAACTCAGGAACCATCCTTCTATGCCAAGTTTTTCATAGCCCTGCATTCAGCCAGCCAATAAATCAGAGTGTAACACTATAATCCACTGCTGTGGTAATGTTCCTTGTTGACATTTTCATAACATTTAACTCTGCTCCCTGCCTCCACCTTATCTCACTTTAATATCTATTTGTTCTGTGTTGAAACCCTGGTAATCTTTAATGGATAACAAATCTGATTATCATTCCTCTGAGGAAGATTATTTGCTGGGTCTTCAGTGCACATGAAAATGACTCCTTCACACAGATTACAGGACCACTTGAAGTACTTCCTGATTAAGTTTCTCTTCCATATTTTTCTATTGCATTCTGAACACTTTGATCACTAAAGTATTTGTACTCCATGCCCTAAAGTATTTGTACTACATTAAAGTATAAGGTTTTTTTTTTTTTTTTTTTTCTTTTCAAGACAGGGTCTCCCTGTAGCCACAGCTGTCCTGGAACTCACTCTGTAGACCAGGGTGGCCTTGAACTCACAAAGATCTGCCTGCCTCTGCCTCCCAAGTGCAAGGATCAAAGGTGTGCAAAACCACGCCTGGCACTAATGTATGTTTTTTTTTCTCACATTTATTTTTTTATTAATTTTATTTATTTTTGTATGTGTATGAATGTACTGTCTGCATGTAGGTTTGTGCACTCATGTCGTGTAATGCCGCGGAGGTCAGAAGAGGGCGTCGGATTTCCTTGGATCTGGAGTTAAAGATGGTTCTCAGCCACCATGTGGGTGCTGGGGATCGAACCCGGGTCCTCTGCAAGAGCATTTGGTGCTCTTAACTGCTAGGCCATCTCTCCAGCCCCTTAGTGTATAAGATTTAAACATGTCTGGCTTTGAATATTCTGGGTCCTTTTCAACTAGATACTCCTTTTTTCCCATATCTTTCTCTCTGTCAATTCTTCACTTAGTAATTATTTTTCCTTCTTTCGATCTTCATTCCTTTTTTATTAGAAACCTTTCTTTTGACAGTGTAATCTAAGTAGAGCTGCAAATTACCATCCTTCTGCTTTAGTCTCCCAAACGGTAAGCCACCATCCCCAGCTCTTACTTATTATCCATTCTGACCCACATTAGACTTCAGTTCCTCTGGGAAGGGGCAACATTTTCCAATAGAAGGATTACAAGTTTCTCTTCCATGAGTATTCAAAGCTATCAAAGTATATATTATCACATGCTGTGGTTTTCTCCTTATTTGAAACTCTCTCCAGCTGTCTAGAAGTGATTAGAGAACAGAAAGTGAGGGTCATTTTAGTTATCTCTGTATTTTAAACTGATAATCCTGGTATTCCAAATGCCATATGTGTGTCTCTTAGGGTGTTTGTGTGTGTGTGTTGTGCGTGTGTATGTATGTGTATAAAGTGTACATACACCTATATACACCTACCTACACACAAATACATATGTTTTCATATATATGTATATATGTACACTTGCAAATATGTTATATGCATATATCTGTATATATGTATATATACACATATGCATACATACCCTACCTCCTAACATTTTTCTCTTCATTTTGATTCCATGGTCATCATAAACACTGATTATTGCTTTCATTTACTTCAGACATTTACATGCTAATATCTTATTTTCATCTGAGTTTTACATGGCATGAAGTATACTTTTCAAGCACAGCATATGATATTGGTGCAATAGCTGCACTTTTTTTTGTCTTTTCAAGACAGAGTCTCCCTGTCGCCCCAGCTGTCCTGGAACTCACTCTGTAGACCAGGCTGGCCCTGAACTCACAATGATCTGCCTGCTTCTGCCTCCCAAGTGCTAGGATTAAAGGTGTGCTCCACCACGCCGGGCTGCACTTCTATCTTAAGGGAAATCAATGGCTAACCAATTGGACCTAAAGCCCACTCAGTGGGAGAACACTCATGTGTATGTGGAATTTTTAACATCGCAGGATGTACACATCTGGAGAGATCTTAGACAATTCCCCAAGGTTGACACATTCCTAGGCTAAGGTAATATTTTACTAACTACAAAAGAAGTATCCTTATATTTACAGACAAATTTCACAGACACCACTCAAAAAATAATCTTCTTTAACTCCCCATAAGCATAGATCAGATTCCTACAATTGGGCACACACAGACATGGTGTGAATTGCTCTTGCTTTAGCAACACATCTATAATGCAACCTCTACACATAAGCTCCAAGAGTCATAGAACAAGGACCCAAGAAGGCATTAACTATCTCTTAACTGTTGTTAAGGAAGCTCCTCCTTGCAATAGTAGACCAGTAGCTCAAAACGGCCTGAATCGCCAAACCATGAAGATTAGGAGTCTTCAGAGTGTGGCTCCAACATCAGGCTGCCTATATTCAGCTTCAACCACCCAGGGCTCAGGGAATATTGAGGGAGTAGAAAGACTGTAAGAGCCAGGGAAGTGATGCAAGATCAAATGTAAATGAATTCTACAAGCTCTTGGGGCCATGTTCATATGAACCTATGGCATTGGTATCAGCCTGCAGAAGACCCATGCAAGCTCAGGTGGAAAAAAAAAAAAGAAAAAAAAAACAGTAGAAATGGGTATCTGAGCCCAACCTTAGCTGAGAAAGTATTGGCAGCAGATGGCAGTAGAGTGAGGAACACCTGGCCTTTTTTAGAAAAGAGACTCCAGATAGGCTGATTAGATAGAGCTCAGGGGATGAGCTTACAATGAGGAGTGAGCTGGAAGAGTAATTTGGCACAATGGACCCTAGCACAAATGACAGAAGGTGTGAACTCCAGGGTGGGGAGCTGCTGGAGGGTGCCAAGGGAGAAGCGGGTATAATATCAATTAAGACTGACTGAAAAATTACATATGAAACACATGAAAAGTTCAATAAAATAATAATAAAATATTTTTAAAAAGAAAACTATTATACCTGGCTAATCTTACTCTCATTACAAAATATGTTACCATGGAAACTCATCAAAATAAGGCTTTCTGCCATATAGAAGCTGAGTCAAGATTAATGACTGTGTAATTCTTTCAAGACAGATTTGAAAAAGCTGTTGTGTCTTTGTATATGACATTTTCTTTTTTACTTATTCTAGAAATGTTGGAAAATAAATAGGAGCTAAATATACCTCCCTTAGATGATTAATTTATTTTAAACAATTTGTTAGAAATAATATTTGCTGTTTGATTTTAGATTATATTCTGTGCTACATAATTTATGCAATTAAATATTTATGAATACTTTAAGACATTTCTTTGTATTATCTTATTCTAATGTTGTATGTTTTAAGTGAAAATGGTAAATCGCTAGCAGGGTACATTAGGTAATATACAAACTAATCATATTGTTTAGACTTGTAAAGAGAAAAAATATTTTATTTATTGAAAGGATGCATTATGAACTATTGCATCTATTTAGTCAATATGTAATTATTAAGTATCTATTATTTTATTATATAAATGATAAAGTAAAAATAACCTTATGAGCCAGGAACTTAAATATATTAATACATTTCTGGAAAATCTGAAATGTAAACATGGTATAGATTACATCTATGAAAACCTGAGCATTAAAATGACTACAAGAATCTCAGACATGAGAAATGTCACAGTAGGTACAAGAAGAAGGAATCAGAACAAGTGATTGAATTGGATATGTCAGTGCAGTCTTTTTTTTTTTTTTTTGGTATTTTTGAGAAAGGGTCTCCCTTTAGTCCCAGCTGGCCTAGAGCTCTCTCTGTAGACCAGGCTGGCCTTGAACTCACAGAGATGCGCCTGCCTCTGCCTCCCAAGTGCTGGGATTAAAGGCGTTTGCCACCATGCCAGGCGTCAGTGCAGTCTTAATCCATGGATAGAATGAAATGTGTTTCTTCTACTACAAAACTTCAACCTGCTTTTGTTCTTGAGTAATTACAAATGGTCAGAAAGGGTATGGAAAATCTCTTTAGTGATGTTAACAATAATTGCAATATGAGTATAGCTTCTTCTTCAAAATCATCTTACCTATTTCTTCTCTATTAATTATTATTTCCTTCCTTCCTTCCTTCCTTCCTTCCTTCCTTCCTTCCTTCCTTCCTTCCTTCCTTCCTTCCTTCTTGAGACGGGGTCTCTCTGTAGCTATAGTTGGCCTGGACCTTGCTATGATGAGCAGAACTCTGCTTCCCAGTGCTGGGATAAAAGTTGTGCAACACCACACCAGGCTCCCTATTAATGATTCTTAACTTGATGGCAGCACAGCAGAATAATCTAAGAAACTTTACTAGACTACCAATGCAAAGAATCCCATTTTGAAACAGTGAACTTAGAATCAGATATCACATGTTCTAATTATCCAAGAATACTGCTAGCTCATTAATTTAAGCATATCTGTGTCATCAGTCAGTTTTAAAACAAGACAATTATTTTCACAGAAGCTGGGTTTTTCATTACACAAACATGAATTTACGTTTTTAAATATTTCTTAAATTTTTATTTATTTTCGTGTGTGTACGAATGTACTGTCTGCATGTAGGTTTGTGCACCCATGTCGTGCAATGCTGCATCAGAGATCAGAAGAGGGCGTCAGATTCCCCTGGAACTGGAGTTAAAGATGGTTCTCAGCTGCCATGTGGGTGCTGGGGAACGAACCCAGGTCCTCTGCAAGAGCGGTTGGTGCTCTTAACCACTAGGCCATCTCTCCAGCCCCTAAAAATTATTTTGATTTTATACATATCTGATGAATTCATCAAGTTCTTCATCATGAAAAATTGGTTTTTTGTATAGTTATTTGCCCTCATTAACTTCACCAATAACCTACATTTACACAGTCAAGTGGGCATCTGGTAATGTTCTTACGAAAATGACAGCATTTTTTATTAAAACTCTTCAGATTGGATTGTCCATGATTATAACTCTATTTTTCCTAAGGATAGATGCATTAGAAAGCAAATCTAAAATTATAGCATAATTCCAATAAAAGTTTGACACAAGACCCTAATCAATAGTTGTATAGAAGGAAACAATACAAGAATCCAATCATTGGACCTGGAATGCATGCTTACATTTGAAACAAAAGTGCTAGCCTAACTAAAACTTATGAAAATCTATTCCAGATATTGTTGATGGACGAAACTAATGAATTTGAGATTCAATCATAGCAAACTTTAGACATATTATTCATGTGAAATAATATACAGTATATTATTTTGTATATAATAAACCTACAGAAATTTTTCTTCAGAAAGAAAACACTGGTTTGTGATTTAATACCTGATTTTTTTGTATTATTTCTTTCAATTACTGTGTTCTGGAATGCTGCATCTTCCTGCTTTCTTTGTCAATGGCTGTGCTTATATTTCTTCAACTTTATCAAGGTATTGGCAATCTTACTGGCAATCTTATTCATTTTTTTAATGATGCTTTGTTTATTTCATACATCATTTTCCAATTCAGTTCAGGCATATTTCCCTTTCCCTTCCCCCCACCCCACCCCACCCCACCCCGTCCCAGATCATCACTCTGCCATAACTGTCCTGCATCTTTCACTCAGTTTTTTTTTTCATTTTTTAACAATAAGTGATAATTTATGAGTACAAGCATCCTTCATGTAAAACCAGTTTGCAAGCAGTTGTGCCCAAACCCACACAGCCCATGGGTCCCACCATCCAGGGGGGGGGGGGGGTTGTATAGAGATGGCTGTGAAACATCTTAAGAAGTGTTCAACATCGCTAATAATCTTATTCATTTTTACAGATCACTTCAAGACACTCCAAGCATCATAGGAATTGTGGGAAGTTAACCCAGAGTGTTTGTTGCAGGATCCTATCATCTCACTTTACCAACTGGTGAATTAAGTAGGTGGTAAACTATTCAAAGATTTTCTGAAAGAAGATAAAATTACAGGGCTTGAGACAAATGGGAAGTTATAGCAACTCCATTTCTTGAACTGAGACATTTATATGGACTTCAGTACCAAAAATAAAACCAGGAAGCAAACTAAGCTAAGCACATATATGGAGGCTCATAATCATTCGTAATTCCAGTTTAAAAGGAATCTGGCACCCTCCTCTGGCCTCTGCACTCATCGTGCATGCATATGCTTCATATACATACATACATACATACATACATACATACATACATACATACTAATGATTCATATACATCCAATAAAAATAAATAAATGCAGGCAGTGCTCTGAGACGATCCCATAGAGAGGCCAGCACAGGCAGGCCCACACAGGCAAGGTAAACTGGGCAGTGCTTCGAGACAAGCTGGCAGAGTGGCCCAGCCCTGCAGGTCAGCACAGTTACGTAGAACCCATTAGCTTAGGAACACTTTGGTCCACTACCCTGCTCCAGGCTAAGATTCAGTGGTCTTGGAACCAAACCCAAATGTTTACAGCCAGCCCAGGCATGACTCACATCACTCAATGCAATGTTCAAGCAACAAGACAAGAAAAAGGAATGAAAGGAGTACTAATTGGAAAAGAAGTCAAATTACCTCTATTTGCAGATGATATGATTATTATATATAAAAGATCCAAAAAATTCCAAGAGAAAACTGTTAGACATTATTAATACTTTCAGTAAAGTGGAAGGCTACAAAATCAATTTTCAAAAATCTGCAACCTTTCTATATACCAAGAAGAAGCCATCAGAAAAAGCATACAAGTAAACCCTCTCATTAACAATAACCTCATCATCCTAAATGGGGAAATGACAGAAGCATTTCCCTTAAAGGTAGGAACTCGGCAAGGCTGCCCCCTGTCACCACTCCTTTTCAATATAGTGTTGGAAACCCTTGCCAGGGCAATAAGGCAAGAAAAGGAAATTAAAGGAGTTCTAATTGGAAAAGAGGAAGTCAAGCTATCCCTGTTTGCTGATGATATGATTGTCTACCTAAGGGATGCTAAGAACTCCACCAGAAAACTCCTAGAAACGATTAAGAGCTTTG
>VZQC01006430.1:1118502-1150226 GCA_009823505.1 Rhizomys pruinosus
TTTTTTTTTATTAATTTTATTTATTTCTGTATGTGTTTGAATGTACTGTCTGCATGCAAGTTTGTGCACCCGTGTCGTGCAACGCCGCGGAGGTCAGAAGAGGGTATCGGATTCCCCTGGAACTGGGGTTCTCCTGGAATTGGAGTTTCAGACGGTTCTTAGCCGCCATGTGGGTGCTGGGGATCGAACCGGCGTCCTCTGTAAGAGCGGTCGGCGCTCTTAACCACTAGGCTATCTCTCCAGCCCCAGAATCACTTTTAACTGTCAGCCAGGACTGTGTTTCTGGATTGTCAATGAGGACATTTAATCTTAAAAATAAAAATCATTCTATAGTTTAAAAATAAATAAATAAATAAATAAATAAATCATCCTTGCTAACAGAGATAAATAGGTAGATAATTAAATAAAAAAGAAATATGTTATGGGTACAATTTAGATGTTAAAGTACTGCAAAACAATTTTGTTCTGAACTACCACACTAAAAATAATGTCAGTTTCATTCTCGAATTTTTGGCATCCTCAACTACATATAAGTCAGTTGAGGGACCTGTGATTTGACTACTTGTGGTATCCTATAAAGAATACAGTTCACTGATTCTCTGAAAGAAAAAAAGAATACAGTTCAAGCTTCTGTTTGAATCAGGCCCGCAGTCAGTGAGGTAGCCTAGATTTACAGAGTGGGATGTTCTCTATCACGTGTAGATCCTAGCTTCAAATCTTTACATTGGTGGTTTAACTTAGAGTATCCGTAGAAGTTAGGAATCTAGAAAACAGCCATTAATGTGAGAGGGGGGCATCTTAATGAGAAGGATAACAAAATGGAAAGCTTATGGATGAGAAACGGGAATAAAGGAGGCAACGTTTAAGTGAGAAAGAGAAGGGAAGGCATAAAACAAGAGGTAGCTGAAGAGATAACAGTGAGGATCTTTGAAAAAGTCATATGGAATCTACTATTTTATAAGTTTCTAGAGCCATCATTCTGATAAATAGACATAGTGTACAGTTCTCCCCAAATACTTGTCTTTATACCCATAGATTAATGCAGCTCTCAAACTCTACCTGAGATTCTTCTTTTTGTAGTCAAAGATGCTTAATACAGAGATCCACAACTGTTAAAATCCTGGACAGTAAGAGACTGTGGAGTGCTCACTCCAAGATGGAATATCACACTTCATTCCTCCAAGGATCAGGGATCATAGTGTATTACAGGGTGGGAAGACTATAACAGCAAGAAATTGTGGAAAACTACCATGAAACAATGTTTTTCAGACATGACCCATTGCACACATGAACTCCATGAACTCATAGATGCTCTGACAGCATGTGCAAGACCTGCACAAGATCTGACAAGCCAAAACCCCACCAATGAGGAGGAGGTGGCACAATGTCCCACCCTTAGCAAAGGAGCTATTAGAAGATGATAACAGCTGAGGGAGCATATTAGTTTTCTTCAGGAATGTGGCTCTAGTTGGTTTCCAGATTGCAATGGATGGCCTCACCTCCATGGTTGAATTGAACTTAGTGGTATAAAAAAAGAGTGCAAGAAGTTAGAAGGGAGATGTAGTAGGTAGGTACTTGGGAGGAGTTGAAAGGAAAGGACTGGGAGTTAAATTTAATCAAAAGTCATATACGTGCATGGATTTCTCAATAAATAAATAAAATTATTAAAAATATATACATGCATACATGTTTTTGAAAAGAATATTCAGAAAAAGAAAAAAAAACAAAAATAATATATAGCAATGAGAGACAAATATTTTTTCAAGTATCACAATGTTTATTGATAGATACAAGTATATAAAATCAGGGCATGAACATGATTTGATAAACTAAGTAGACTTAATTTCAATACTGTAATAAGAGACCAATTCAAATTCTTACCATTTGTTTCACACCCATAAATACCACTTCAAGGGCATTAACGATCTCTCAAAACGGATCCAGTTTTGTACAAGTAAAGAATGCCTCTTTTTTAAAAAAAGACTTGTGCACTTGCCCAGGCTCAAGGATATTGAAATCTAGCATATAAAGCCCATTACTAGAGGTAGAAATACAGGCAATATACTATTATGGCAACAACCATTAATTACATTTAAGAATTTTCTGTAACAACAAATGGATAATCAAATATTGCAACAACTCAAGTATTACTGAGCAAAGTGCATTTCTACAGTATTCAGTGTTGCTATTCAGTTTTCTAACTTAAAACAGCCTATGATTACTGGCAGCAAAGAACGTCCTTGCAATAGACTGCCTCTGCTTGAGAACTTATGATGTAATTATTGCATGCTGCTAATACACTATCTAAACATTAAAGATACTCCTAAAATATTTGATGGTAAACTATGATTAAGACATTACACTACAAAAAACCTTATGCAGAAGGAAACCCTTACTGACATGCTTCTGCTTTAAATATTGTGACCCTAAATGAAGTCCAGTAAGCACACACATGTCCTGTCTTGATCCCCCTGCATTGGCCTCCATGATACTGTCGAGGTAATCCAACAATGGCAGTCCATATTCTGATGAGGCTGAATTCCCATTAGCTGCTTAGTTCAAAGGTGGGTATCTCAGCAGTCCTCAGTCCACATTGGAAGGGTACAAAGTAAAAAAGCTGTATCTCATGTCCTTGAGGAGTGCCAAAAGCAGTGGCATCCACAGAGCATATGCACCTGCCTGTAAGAATTGAAGACAGGCCAAAGAATGGTGCCTTCTTTTTTTTTTCCCCTTTTTGTCTTTTTACTAAGATCTCAAGTTTTGTGTCTGCATTACAGTTTCTATGGTCTTACTGATTATTTATTTCTGGTCTTACTTTCCTTCTGGATGTTTAGGGCCACACAGTTAGCCCAGATTAACCATGGTTTTGTTTTGTTGAGGTCAGTTGAAGATCTGGTTGTCAGGGGTCTCGGGGGTTTCTTCTGGGGGGGAGGGTGGGAGCCTCTTGCTTCTTTCAGCTCTTCATCCATCAGTTCCATCCACATGAGGACAAAATCACGTCTTGCTATACCTGGCTTCCTTTTCTGAAGGATGAGCAGACTTTCCTCTTTATAGACTGGACACTGGCTGAAGTACCCATAGTGGCTCTCCAAGACCTCCCTGAACAGGAAGAATGGTGACCCACCTCTGCAGGACTTTTCAAGAGATGCCCCCATATATAATCCCCTAAGACTTGGTTGACCTCTGAAGGCAAGGAAAAATGTTGTCCCCCAGGTCCCTCAGCCAAATTGGTAGGGACTTCAGGTATGGTCGTTAAACACCCAGAAAGGCTAAGTTGCACCAGCCTGTTACATTGCACCTATATTAACATTGTATCCTTTGGAAAAAAACCTGTATGTTATTTCCATAGCATATTTCTTGATTCACATATTTCCATTTTAATCCCATATTAATCTAAAAGATGCACACATAACCTCCATCATATACTAAAAGTCCAAGGTCTGAAAATACATGTTAGGTGAGCTCTAGAACCTGTGTAGGGATTCCCAATACAAGAGCACAGTTGTCTTTAGATCATGAGGATTATAATATTAACATTGCTCATTTTGTCTTACACCTAGGTACTTGGTACTAGCATCCACAGATGAGGGATACCATTGGTCTTTTGTTTTTCTGGGACTATGTTACTTCACTTAGCAAAAAATCTTCTAGTTCCATCCATTTACCTGCAAATTTCATGATGTCATCTTTCATTACCACTGCATAGTACTCCATTGTGTAGATGTACCACATTTTCTGTATCCACTCATCAGTTGAGGGGCAGTTGGGTTCGTTCCAGCTCTTCGCTATTGTGAAAAGAGCTGCAATAAATATGGCTGTACATGTATCTCTGCTGTAAGAAGACTCTGATGGATATATACCGAGAAGTGGTATGGCTGGTTTAGGTGGTAGGCTCATTTTGAGTCTTTAAAGGGTTCTCCATATTGCTTTCCATAGTGGTTGTACAAGTTTGCATTCCCACCAGCAGTGGATGAGTGTTCCCCTTTCCCCACACCCTCTCCAGCATTTGGTATCATTTGTTTTCTTGATTCTAACCAACCTTATCGGGGTGAGATGATATCTTAAGGTGGTTTTAATTTGCCTGTCCTTAATTATTAGCGATGTTGAACACTTTTTAAGATGTTTCTCAGCCATTTCTATTTCCTTACTTGTGAATTCTATGCTCAGCTCTTTACTCCATCTTTTGAGTGAGTCATTTGTTTTCCTACTCTTTTGTTTTCTTTTGGTTTTTGGTTAGTTTATATATTCTTGAAGTTAATGCCTTGTCAGATGTTTCTGCGGTGAAGGTTTCCTCCCACTCTGGGTTTTCTCTTCACTTCCCTGATTTTTTCTTTTGATATACAAAAATTTGAGTTTAATAAGGTCCCACTTGTCAACTGTTGACCTTATTTCTTGTGCAGCTGCTGTCTGATTTAGAAAGTCCCTTCCTATACCTATGTCTTGTAAGTTGTTGCCAACTTTTTTATCTAACATCTTCAGGGTTTGGGGTTTCAAATTAAGGTCTTTGATCCATTTGGAGTTGATTTTTGTACAGGGTGAGAGGTAGGGGTTTAATTTTATTCTTCTACAAGTGGTGATCCAGTTTTGCCAGCACCATTTGCTGAAGTTTATAGCCCTGGGTGCCCACATTAAAAAAAAAGAGAAAGAGCACAAATAAATTAGCTAACACTGCAGCTAAAAACACATGAAAGACAACACCAAATGAACCCTAAATGCAACAGACAGGAATAAATAACAAAAAATCAGAGCAGAAATCAATGAAATATAAACAAAGAAAACACTACAAAAAAAATCAACGAATCCAAAAGTTGGTTCTTTGAGAGAATAAACAAGATAGACAGACCTCTAGCCCAGTTAACCAAAAGGAAGAAAGCACAACTCCAAATCAATAGAATTTGTGATGAAAGTGGAAATATCACAGCAGACAATGAAAGGATCCAGACAATAATATGGGAGTACTTCAAAAATTTATACTCTACCAAATTTGAAAACCTAAGAGTAATGGATGAATATCTGCAATCCAGGGAATCACCAAAGCTAAACAAAGAAGAGACTGACAGCTTAAACAGACCCATAATATATGAAGA
This sequence comes from Rhizomys pruinosus, assembly GCA_009823505.1. Taxonomy (NCBI): domain Eukaryota; kingdom Metazoa; phylum Chordata; class Mammalia; order Rodentia; family Spalacidae; genus Rhizomys; species Rhizomys pruinosus. The sequence goes on from VZQC01006430.1 coordinate 1,123,590, forward strand.
AATTGAAAATGTAATAAGAGTCCTCCCAACTAAAAAAAAGCTCAGGCCCAGATGGTTTCACAGAAGAATTCCATAAAATATTTAAAGGGAACTTACAACCATTATTACTCAAACTGTTCAGAAAGATACAAGTAGAGGGAAATCTCCCAAATTCCTTCTATGAAGCCAGCATCACTCTAATACCAAAACCAGGTGTCCTAGTTTGTCTTCCATTGCTGTGACAAAACACTCTGACCAGCACCAACTTGTGGAGGAAAGGGTTTATTCAGCTTACATCTCCCAGGTCACAGTTCATCACTCAGGGAGCCCAAGGCAGGAACTCAGGGCAGGAACCTGAAGGCAGGAACTGAAGCACAAGCCATGGAGGAATCCTGTTCACTGGCTTGTTCCCCTGGCTCATGCCCTGCCTGCCTTCTTATACAGTACACAACAACCTGCCCAGGGTGGCACTACTCATTGTGGGCTGGGCCCTCCCACATTGCCTGACAATCAAGACAATACTCCACAGACGTGGCCACAGGCCAATCCAATGGAGCCAATTCCCCACTTGAGGCTTCCTCAACCCACGTGTGTCAAGTTGACACTGAAGCTATCCAGCACACCAGGCAAGGATGCAACCAAAAAAGAGAACTACAGACCCATCTCATTAATGAACTCAGATGCAAAAATTCTCAACAAAATACTGTCAAACTGTATACAGACCCACATCAAAAAGATGATCAAGTTGGATTTATACCAGAGATGCAAGGATGGTTCAACATATGAAAATCAGTAAATATCATAAAACACATAAATGGACTGAAGGACAAAAACCACACAATCGTCTCAATTGATGCAGAAAAAGCCTTCAACAAAATACAGCATCCCTTCATGATTAAAGTATTAGAGGGAATTGGACTGGAGGAATCATTCCTCAACATAATCAAAGCCATATACAAGAAACCCACAGCCAACATCATCCTAAATGGAGAAAAGTTAGGATTCCCCATAAAGGTAGGAACCTGGCAAGGCTGCCCCTTGTCACCACTCGTCTTCAATATAGTGCTTGAAACACTTACTGGCTAGGGCAATAAGGCAAGAAAGGAAATCAAAGGAATACTAATTGGAAAAGAGGAATAAAACTATCCCTTTTTGCAGACGATATGATAGTTTACCTACGGGGTGCTAAACACTCTACCAGAAAACTCCTAGAAATGATTAGGATCTTCAGTAAAGTGGTGGGTTACAAAATTAACCTAGAAAAATCAGTAGCCTTTCTTTACACCAACAAGCAACTGAAGAAGTAATACAAGGACACCTTCCCAATCACAATAGCCTCAAAAACAATAAAATACCTAGGAATAAACCTAACAAAAGACACCAAAGATCTCTACAGCAAAAATTATAAACTCCTGAAGAAGATCAAAGAAGACATCAGAAGATGGAAAGACCTCCCATGCTCATGGATTGGAAAAATTAATATAGTAAAAATGTCCATTCTACCCAAATTAATATTTCAATTCAATACAATTCCAATTAAAATCCCCAGGACATTCTTCACAGGCTTGGAAAAAATTCTTAAATTCATATGGAACAACAAAAGACCCCAAATAGCCAAAGCNCAATATAGGGGGGATCTGTATACCAGACTTCAAACTATACTACAGGGCTATAGTCATAAAAAACAGCTTGGTACTGGCACAAAAACAGGCCTGTAGACCAATGAACAAAACTGAAGATCCAAACTGGAGCACATACAATTTCAGCCACCTTATATTTGACGAGGGGGCCAAAAAGAGAGACAAATATTAATGGAGGAATGAAACTAGCTTATATTAGGTGCTGGCATCTTCATATTCAGTTTTAAAAGCACTACATCTGCTAAACAGCCAAGAGCCAAAGTACAATTACTTTCATAAAAGTCAGAGCTGGTGGGCTAAGGGATGGTTCAGTGTAAAAAAAACACTTATAGTAGAAGCATGAGGCTCAGAATTCTGATTCCCACAACACACATAAAAGTACACAATTGGAGGCAGCTCCTTGTAATCTCAGCAATGTGCTGGTAAAGACAGGGGATCCCCTAGGCAAGCTGTTGAGCTAGATGATTGGAATCAGAAAGCTTCAGCTTCAGCAAGTGACCTTCTCTCATAAATAAAGTGGAGAGTCAAGAAAGAAACCTGACACCAAACTCAGGCCTATGTGTGTCCATGTGCATGCATGCATGCTATGCACATTCACATGTGCCAACACATGTAAACATACAAACACTCCACAAACATAAACAAAAATATAAAAAAACAAATAAAAATGCATACTTAACATAACTCCTTAACAATTCATTCCATAGATCATGTTCAAAATCAAATGATAATTTATAGGATTCACTTTTATCTCAAAGCAATTCGTGCTTCAAATTTGAAAATAAATGTAACAAATTTATTCACAGCACTTACTCATTGTGTCTCAGTGTGTAGATATTTTAAATGTCTTTTTAATTATTCTTTGAAAATTTCATACATGTGTATATATATTTGGTCACATCCACCCTCCACTAACCCTTCCTCCCAGACCTTTCCATCTCTGCTTTGTTCTCCCAAAATCATACCGTCTTTTAACATTTTTATTTATTTTCATTTTATGTGTTTAAGTGTTATGGCTGCGTGTGTGTACGTGCACCCATGTCATGCAGTACCCTCAGAGGACAGAGGAAGGCGTTGGATCTCCTGAAAGTGCAGCTACAAACGTTTGTAAGACATGTGGGTGGGATTTGAACCTGAGTCTTCTGCAAGAATAACAATGCTCTTAACCATAGAGCCATATCTCCAATCTCCTTCTTAAAAAAAAAAATATATATATATATATATATAATATTATATATATGGTGGAGAGATGGCCTAGCAGTTAAGAGCACCGACTGCTCTTCCAGAGGACCCGGGTTCGATCCCCAGCACCCACATGGCGGCTGAGAACCATCTGGAACTCCAATTCCAGGAGAACTCCAGTTCCAGGGAAATCTGACGCCCTCTTCTGACCTCCGCAGCATTGCACAACATGGGTGCACAGACCTACATGCAGACAGTACATTCATACACATAAAAAATAAATAAAATTTTAAAAAAATTAAAAAAGATATGTACTCTTTGAAAACTTCATAGATGTATACAATGATGGGCCGGAGAGCTGGAGCAGCTGTTAAAGGCTCAGGCTCACAACCATAGATGTATACAGTGTATCTTGATCATATCTACTCTTCACTTCCAAGTCTAACTTCATCCCAGGACCTTCCATCACATCTCCTTCCCAACTTCATGCCTTCTTTTTATGATTTTTACTTAACTGATTAATTATTTTAGCCCACTTAGTCCAATTAGCGCTGCACTTATGAGCATTACAGTGGAATGTTTCACTGACACATGGGGAACCTACCAGTGATCCCATTCCCAAGGCTTAGGAAATACCAAGGAAATATGGTTAGAAAGAATATAAGAGCCAGAAAATAAGGAAGAGGGTGGTAAATTACTCTCCTCTGGATATGATATGGCTGTTGCACATTTGTTGTTGCACAACAACTCTGGTCAGCCTCACAAACCCTCCACAAAATCAGGAGAATTCAAAATCCCATGGTGAATGGGGGAGGAGCTCTGGAGGCCCTACTCTTAGTTAAGGAAGAATTGGTAGGTGGTGGTTGTTGAAGAAGGGAAAGTCATTTCCTCTATTTTTAAAGAACTTACTGAGTTGAATTAGTTGTCCTTATGTGCATGGGTGTAGGACAGTCTTTTGGAAAAAGAGCAGCACATCCTAGTGAGGCCACATCCTGAAAGAAACCTGCCTCTCCCTCTTCTCACATTCATGAACTACCAGTAGCTCCTTAGAAGGGTCATGTTGCCCTCCTCCATTCATGCCTGAATTTTTAACTGTGAAACTAGTGCCCTACCCTTTAGTTAATGGTCTCAAGAGATTGGAAAAACAAAAACACATCATCAATGAAACCCTTTGAATATTCATTATGTAACATAAGACCATATAGCATTTTAACACTTATGCGATCATTTACATTTTTCTCAAAATTCACAAACTATAAAGAAGCATCAAAAACTGTCTTGGTCCCCACTGCTATTCACATGCTGGAAGACCTTAGCCAACTCAGAGTTTTCTCCTTTCAATGTTCTCATCTGGAAACCGTTGATATGGTGACTGTCAGATGCTTAGCCATATGCCATATGCCCTTCTACTTACAATATATATCTTTATGCTCTATGTGTCCTAGTATATTTAATGAGTTTAAACTCTTCACTGTTTAAATTAATGTGAGTACCATTGAATGTCTTTGAATAAAAGTTCCACAATACAGGAATTTAGCTATTTAATTGCATTGCTCTTTCTACTAAGACTAAATAAGAAAAATAAAATACAAAAAATAAACCAAATCAAATGTATATAAATTTCCCATATTTTAATAAGCTGTCTGTTGTGCTTCTGAAATAAATAAAAATTCTCAGTTCCTTCATCAATGTCAATGTGGCCGTTATTTGAAATTGAGCTATGAAACATTGTGTCTACAATGTGCCATATATCTATAATTACAGGACTGCTTAAAGTTCTATATGTCTATATTTAAATTATCTATATATTGATATTGATTACACGTGCTCAATACCTGCTATAGTGTCACAAGCTAATCCAATCAATTTATTTCATAAATCAGTAAGCTGTTACATACAGAAAAATTAAGATATTGTAGATCAAAACACTTTGAAACAACAATTTATTCAACAACACTAGTTTGTTACTATTAAAAACCCTTATATAATTTCTGTTGTTTTAGGAATAAGATTAAATTTTGAGGGTGATATAAATAATTCAGTCTTTGTAATATTACAGGTTAGGAGGGAACAGTGTATTTCCTTATTTTCTAGTTTCACATTCACATCCCTTTAATCTGTCTCAGTCTGACATCTTTAATAATCAGGTCTATGAAACCAAAATAACTGTGCTGGATAGCTTTGGTGTCAGCTTGACACACCTGGGTTGAGGGAGCCTCGACTGGTGAATTGGCTCCATTGTACTGGCCTGTGGCCACATCTGTGGAGTATTGTCTTGATGGTCCAGCAGTGTAGGAGGGCCCAGCCCACAGTGAGTGGTGCCACCCTTGGCAGGTTGTTGTATACCATATAAGAAGGCAGGCTGGGCATGAGCCAGGGGAGCAAGCCAGTGAACAGCATTCGTCCATGGCTGTGCTTCAGCTCCGCCTCCAGGTTCCTGCCCTGAGTTCCTGCCTTGGGCTCCCTAAGTTATGAACTGTGACCCAGGAGATGTAAGCTGAATAAACCCTTTCCTCCCCAAGTTGGTGTTGGTCAGAATGTTTTGTCACAGCAATGGAAGACAAACTAGAACAATAACCAATCATTGGTAGCAAATCTAATGCCTATCTCACCAATTTCCTTCTTTCTAAGAACTTTGTTAAACATCGAAATTCCCCTCTTTCCCAAGGTAACTTCCTCAGTTCCCACCTCTTATAATTGTATATGTGATTCCATCTCCATTGTGTCCACAGCTTCATGGTGATACAGAATATACACTCATCACTTTATTTTCAGCATGTAGTATCTATTGATAGTAGAGGTGTCATAAATAAATTATTTTAAATATATCAACTATTTAAAATTAGGATAGCACAGGCTTAATTTGATAGAAATACTGAAGGAGGAAAATGAGTTGAATATTTGCTAAGCAAGAGAAATTAATACTTAACTTTCAGGTGTCAAGATTTTCCTGTGAAATTTCCTCATGAATATTAATAATTAGACAATTATGGTGAGTGGTAGAGTATATGCAAACAAGCCTGAGTAGACACTGAAAAGAATGTGAGGATTTGACCCAGAGGATCACAATTAAAGGAAATAAAGATCTATAAGAAACATGTCAGGGGTTGGGAGATTTCAAATTTTATCTATCACTGTATGTTAACAAAGTCAGTTGCTACTGCAAACTCCATGAGCTCCTCATTATCCCTGATATATTCCTGCTTATATTTCTAATCCTTACCCATGTGACTTTTTACCTTTCCCCCCTTTCTTCTGATATTTCTGTTTGTATAGCTGTATTGTAGGACATTTGCCTCCTTGGTCACTCTGCACTATCATTCTTAAGGTGTCCCTTTATTTGACCTCTCTAGTATTAAATTCAGATTGAAAGAATTGTTTTCCCTTTGTAAATAAATCAATTTCTGCTACTCCTCTGAGAAATACCACATTCAATTGCCTATGAAAGAAGTACCATAACCTGTAATAAGTCCCTGTAGTTCAGTGTGAGTCCTTGTAATTTTCAATTTGAGGGTCAATTTAAAAATCAATATTTGTGTTTTCTTCCCATGATATCTTAATTTAAATAGAATATCTCTCCTCCAAATAAAAATCACATGGGTTTATAAACTATATTATTACAGAAATGCCACAATTGAATTGTCTACATTTGATGATTCAAAAAACTTTTCTAAATTTGTCGCAACTATAAAGTTTTCATATTTTTCTTTCAGGATCTCTATGAATGTTTGATGTTTACTACAGATACTATATATTAATACAGACCATCCAAAATATATACTTTGTGTACTATTGAAATTTATAATAACTGACAAAACTGTTGCATATATNATGCTGTTTAAACCTACTATTAGCACTAGGACAGACTCTTTCTCCTTGGTTGTAGCTGACACTAGTTATGAATCATTCACTGTTGCCACTGACTCATTCCTGTACTGCAGGAAGACTAGAACTGAAGAGATAAACCTTGCCTCCAAAGAGAGTTTCTGCTTCCCTTTATTTTTCTCCTAGATTCTAAATGTGAGGAGATAAGACATATTTCCTGGTATCAGTATGCTTTCAGGTTTGAAGATTTAGACATTTATATTCTCAGTGGGGCTAGATTGATTTAAGAGCCACATGGAAAAATTACAATAAATGAAAAACCACTGTAAAAAACAAATAATAAAACTATACATAATATAAAAATTGATCACATATACTACATGATAAATGATGCAAGAGCTATATGCTCTGGAATCTCCAAGAAAGAAGATGTCATTCATGTTTATGTCTTATTCTTATTGGTCAATGTCTTACTCCTCATAATCATTCATCCAAAAATTCTAGAGCATTGGTCAAACATTATTATATAAATTATTTACAACCATTTATGGTTTTATAAATATATAAATATACATATACGGTAGATTTGTCTGTATGTTTGTGTGTGTGTGATGTATGTTGTATTTGTGCACTCATTTGTGAATGTGGAGGCCAGAAGTTGACTTTGGGTATCTTACTCTAATAGCTCTCTATCATATATTTTGAGACAGGGTCTTTCATAGAACCTGGATTCATCATTTCAGCTATACTTATGAGCCAGAGGGCCTTTGAGATCTGTGTGTCATTACCCCACACCCCACCCCAGTGCTGGTGCATGTCACTATGCCCAACTTTTTGTGGGTCCTTACACAACAAACACTTTACACACCGAGCCATTGCCTAAGCTCCAGTATGTTTGGTCTTAAAATAAAGTATCTTGTGAGTCAATAAAAATGAGGAATTGATTGGGGATGCTTTAGTGTTGAAGAAAAGAGGATGAGATTCTGAAGTAACTATCAAAAGGCTAAAATTTGATGGAGACTCAGGATTGTCAATGATCAGATAGAAGACAAAAAGGATAGTATGTTTGCCTCACTTTCTAACTGAATACTCTTTGTGTAGAAGATATTCTTCAGTGTGTGATTTGCTCTTCTTAGGGTTCCATCTTCTATTCTTACATGAGGTCTATAGCTCTAAACCAAATCTTCTTTGTACATATATATATATATATACAAAATGCACTTTACATTTCTTAGATTTGGCATAAAGAGATGATATTCTTTTGACTTTTAGAGTTACTGAGTTATTTATTAGCTATAAACTTGAATAAATTTAGAAAGATAATATTTATTTTTAAAGAAAAATGGGGATTAATGGGCTCTAGAATTAACCTACTACTTATGTACAAACTTTGTAATATTGGTATATGGGTAGAGGGTATGTATGCATATTTTAGAGTAATATAAAATTAAAGGGAAAATGTTAAATCCTAAACATGTAAAAAAAAAAAGAAAAAGAAAAATGGGGTTTAAGAGATGCCTCAGTAGTTAAGAACACTTCCTTCTCTTGCATATGATCTGACTATGATTCCCAGTGTTCTCCCTTGGCCATTCACAAGCACTTATAACTCCAGCTCTAAGGGATCTGAAGAATATAGAAAGCTATAATAATCTAGCTATTTAGTATAAAGATACCTTAGAAATTAAGAATATTAACATGAAAGCCTATAATATTTTAATTCTGACAGAAAAATATGGTTTGAAGAAACAAAAATTGAACAGGCTATAGCCCTATAGTCCAGGCAAACCTTTGAGTTAGTGTATCCCACACCCAGGATCTCAATTCTTCCACTGTAAAATTAACAAAATAGAACAGCATAGATGAAGTGTAGTCCATAAGAGCATACTTAGGACACAGAGAAAACTTAGATTTGGTCTTCTAAAGCTTTGTTCCTCTTTCCCAGTTCTGTGACTAGTTCATGATCTGAATTCTCTCTATTGAATGCCAATTTTGGCTGTTTATTTGAAGTTAATATATCAGTTTCATAAAGGAAAACATCACTAAGATATTATAAAATAACAACAGACATCTGAAAATGAGCTGTACATATTTCTTTTCTATTAATTTTTATTGCGTTTATAAATTTCACACTGTGTATTTTGAGCATATTTAGTTCTTCTTCCATATCTGCACTCCTACTTTCTACCCCCGTAAATTTCTTTACTATTATATATTTACATATCTATTAGTTTAGAAAATGCCTCCTTTCTATTACAGATGCAAGTATGCATGCAAATTTAGATCTCAGAACCCAGGTCTTATTATTTGTTGTGAACCTTTATTACTTATTATGTTACCCTCTCCTTGTTTGTCCTAAGATAATTATGCAAAGATATGTAACCAATAAACTTGATCTGATAATTAGATTTTAGAGTCTATAAAATAAGTAATATAGTACCTAAAGCATAGTGACTGCTTATATTAATACAAATGAAGAGATAAGATCATTCAAGTATACTAAAGAAGCTCACATAAAAAGATCATACTGTAGATGGAAAAATTTCAAGTGACAACTTCAACTGATTAGTATTGTCTTCTTGCTTTGATCACATAATCTGCGGGATTGAGTGGGAATGTCTGGGAATGTCATATCCAATTAGCTATTGCAGCAAATAAGAGTAGGAAGAGGTAACAAAGGAACTATACTTGTAAAAGATATAGTTCATGTGGTTCAACATAGCATTACTAAATCAAGGGAAGAAAGCCTCAATGGACCCAGATTTCAGGGAGTACTTCTGGGAAACAGTGACTTCTGGACATGTCAGAGCTGCTGCAATCATGAACTTACACACCAACCCTCATATACTTACAGTATATTGCCTGTAGAAGCCTTGTACAAGATCAAGCCAGTCAACATTCTATCATGGAGGGGAAGGCCCCGCCCATAGCTAAGAAGCTATTGGCAATTGGTGGCAGTTGCAGAAAGGTGGGTCAGTTATTTGCAAGGTTATGGCCCCTGATAGGTGGACTATGCTCCAGTGGATGGTTTCAGAGCCATGCATATATCAACAATACTAACTGGACATAGTGGGGTATTAAACAAAAGAAGAAGCCATAAAATTAGGAGAGGAACATGAGGGAATTGATCCTGGAGGATTCAGAAGGAGAAGGAGTAGGGTGGACCAGATGAACGCACATTGCATACATGTACTAAATTCTCAGAGAATAAAGACATTAAAAATATTTGGCATAAGACAGAACTTTCTAGTAGTAATTGGGTAGTCAAAGTAGGAATAATCGTTTTGTAGTTAGTGAGTTGTGTCATTAAAAGTAGTTAAACATTGGTTGTGAGAACTTGGAAGAAATATAGTAGGAATTTTTCTCTACATTTTTCTCTACAAGGCAGAATTTATGGAATAAAATCAGGATCTTCTTAAGCCTATCCTTAATGAAAGCAATGAAAATAATGAAACCAGGGACAAAACAATCTTTTTCAGAACCTGGGAAATTATGCAAATATTTTTCAAGAATCAAATGAACAGCTCTTCAGGAAAGACAACTGAAATTAGTAATACCATAACTTTTCTTCTCATCTACCTCTTCTCATGATTGAATGCACATGAAAAATACACAGATTGATATTGGTGTTCCTTAAGAAGTCTAATACTCACAACGTTATCAATATATGGACTGTGTTATAGGCTATTGAAGCAAACCATTTATACAGCATTGTTTATATTTGATCCAACTAAAAGTTCATCTGTGGGAAAAGTCCCAATTCTCAAGGCATTGGTTGAAAATAGCCGATTGAAATAATTTAGTTTCAGCTTCCTAAATCTGTTAAGACATACAACAGCCCAAATAGAAAGTTAAAAACAGTCTGGGAAAGAGATAACTATAGGGAATGAAAAAAAAGTCACTGGCATATTCCCAGGGATATAGAAAGATATAAACACATGCAGGATGATAAATTTGCTTTAATAACAATGGGAAGACCTAACCTCTTATCAATTCTCCATAAGTCTTTGTATAAGTGTTCAACAAATTTAAGAAGCAGAGTTTAAACTCCCTGGGCTTTAAAGCCTTATCCCAAGATAGATGAAAAGAATTTTCCTCAGCAGAGGACAAATTATTTACCGTCTCAAGAGATGTAAGGAACTATCTGCCAATCAACAAAAAAATGAACAAAATATTTATCATTACCAATAGAAAAATGTAGACTGTTAAAATGTAAACTGTAAAGCATTAATCCTGGGAGGCAATAAAACACACAGAATTGAAAATGACAATAAGTAAACAAGAGAAAAGAACAATGGGAAATTCAAGAGAGCTATAATATGATTGCAGGAGTTGTGAAATGTGTTGTTTATGACAGAGCTAGCATCAATAATATCTGATGAGGCCACAGTTCCCAGTGTATAGAAGGTTAAACACTGAACATGCACCACTTACTCTTTTCTGACAAGACTATTCTTCATAAACAGAGAAATAATGATCTCCAATAAATGTAACAACTAGGGGAATTTATGGCCAACAAACGAGCATAAAATAATTGCTTGAGGGTGTGCTTCCAAAGTAGAAAAAAAATAGCTTCCATCATGAAAGTATGTAAAGGCATAAATTTCAGTAGCTAGTGCATAAAAAAGGAAACAGAAATGGGTGGCAGTTTCCAGAGTGCTGCCACCAGCACGTACCACAGCTCTGGACATATGGAGTGCTTGTTTGCTGTCTCATAGTCCATCCTTTCATCTAGCCACCAATACAAACTCTAGCAGATCCACAATTGCTTATCTCCTGGGTACAACAGCCTTCCCAAGGTCTCCATGGGTGGTCATCAAGACTGCTGGAATGCCCTTAATCACGAAGCATTCAAACATGTTTAAAGCATCAGAAACAATCAAGGATACAATTGTTTGTATTAATATGAGTACTATTCACGCCTGTGTGCACTTATAGTAGGCAAAAAAGCAAATGTTCTAGAGAATGTTGAAGATGCCAGGACTATCCTTTTTGTTGCTGCCTTTATAGCAGATGGAGATGGTGCTGTCATCAATCTGAACATTCTATGCTGCCAATCTCATTTGTGTTGGCAAATAACCCTGAAGTATGGAAAGACACAAAGAACTTTCTTTTTAAAATTGTCCCTTCCTCTAAAGGTGGTGCCTGGGTTGAAGTTCATGGAAAACTATTCTCCTAGTCACAATGGAGCATTTTTATTGATGAAGATAAGAGAAACTGTAGAAAAAAATTTTGATTACACAGCAAAACTGCTAAGATCACAGGCCCTGATTATTTTAGTGACTCACAAAACAAGCCATGAGGGATGACAACCAAATATCTGGACTAATTTTATTTCAAGTGATTAATAGTGAATCCACAGCTGTTCCTTTGGCCTAATGGGTCTAGGCAATTCTGAAGATCAAAACATTGGTTTATATGATTTAAGTGGTAGAATTTTTTATTTTTTAATTTTTTAATTTATTTTTATGTGTATGAGTGTATACTGTCTGCATGTAGGTTTGTGCACCCGTGTCATGCAATGCCGAGGAGGTCAGAAGAGGGTATCGGATTGCACTGGAGCTAGAGTTAAAGACGGTTCTCGCTGGGCGTGGTGGCGCACGCCTTTAATCCTAGCACTTGGGAGGCAGAGGCAGGCAGATCTTTGTGGGTTCAAGACCAGCCTGGTCTACAGAGTGAGTTCCAGGACAGCTGGGACTACAGGGAGACCCTGTCTCACAAAAAGATAAATAAATAAATAAATAAATAAATAAATAAATAAATAAATAAATAAAGACGGTTTCTCAGCCGCCATGTGGGTGCTGGGGATGGAACCCGGGTCCTCTGCAAGAGCAGTCGGCCTTCTTAACTGCTAGGCCATCTCTCCAGCCCTATTTTTTTTTAAGTTTTTTTTTTAAGTTTTTCTCTGCAGGGTTTTATTGTTTGGGGCAAAATTTCAGTTAAATTTGTTAAATTTCAGTTAAATTTCAGTTCTTTGACCAAGCCCTTATGTGGTTGTTCTTCCCTCCCATTTGTATTACTCCAAAATATGCCTATATAAATGTCACATATGTACCACAATTATGTCCTCCGGAAATAAGCTGTATGTTAATTCTGGAAATTCAGAAAGGCGTGTTTCAGGTGAAATCCATGAACGGGGCGTAGTTCTTAGGAGTCAGAAACTTTAAAAAGTCCTTCTTATGGTACATTGTAAAGGAGTTCAAGATAGAGACAGGGTTGATTTGACCTAAGACAACCTTCCAAAGGGAAGTTGCTTTAGAAGTCAAAGTATGAACTCTCCGATGGTGTCCCAGAGGTTTTGTTGCATTATATTCTCATTTTTGGTTAGTTTCAGGAATACTTCAATTTCTTTCTTTTTTTAAAATTTTATTTATTTTCGTATGTGTATGAATGTACTGTCTGCATGTAGGTCTATGCACCCGTGTCATGCAATGCGGCGGAGCTCAGAAGAGGGCGTTGGATTCCCCTGGAACTGGAGTTAAAGACAGTTTTCAGCCGCCATGTGGGTGCTGGGGCTCGAACCCGGGTCCTCTGCAAGTACAGTCGGTACTCTTAACCACTAGGCCATCTCACCAGCCCCCATTTCTTTCTTAATTCCTTCTTTAACCTATTGATCATTCAGGAGTATGTTGTTTAATCTCCATGAGTTCCTGTGGTTTTTGGAGCTTCCTCTGCTGTTGATGATAAGCTTTATTGTACTGTTGTCTGACAGAATGCATAAAATTTCATTTTTTTTGAATTTTTGTGTTTTGTTTTGTGTCCCAGAATGTGATCAATTTTAGAAAAACTTGCATGCACTGCTGAATAGAAAGTGAATTCTTTGGTGTGTGGGAAGACTATTCTGTAGATATCCATTAGATCCATTTCTTTAAAGGTGCTATTTAATTCATCTGACTCTCTGTTTATTCTTTGTCCAGTCTATCTGTATATTGAAGAGAGTGAGTGGGGTATTGGAGTCACCCATTATTATTGAATTGGAGTTAATTTGCATTTTATAGTCCTGAAATACCGTTTTTGGTTGCACCAGAATTTGGTACATATATTCATGATTGTGATATCTTCTTGGTCAATTGTTACTTTGTTTAGAGGGAAGTGGCCCTCTTTATCTCTTCTGACTAGTTTTAATTGGAAGTCTATTTTGTCAGATATCAGAATTGCAACACCTGCTTGCTTTTTGGAGCCATTTGCTTTGAATATTTTTTTCTATCCTTTCACGCTAAGATAGTATCTATCCTTGAAGGTGAGATGAATTTTTTCAAGAAAGCAAAAAGATTGTGTTTTTTTTTTTTTATCCATTCTGTTAGTCTGTGTCTTTTGACAGGGGAGTTGAGGCCATTGATATTTAATGATAATTTTGAAAGGTGTGTATTGGATACTATAAATTTAATTTCTTTAAGTTTGTGAACCTACTTTGAGTTTCTCATATTACACCCTCCTTTGTTGTTTTATTTTGTTTTTGTTTTTTTCTGTAGCCTCTTGAATATGCTCATTCATGTCTTCAGTCCTTTGTATTGTTTTGGGTATTCTCTGTAGGGCTGGTTTGGTAGACATGAATTCTTTCAGCCAATTCATGCCATGAAAATTTTCTGTTCTTCAAACTTGATAGATATTTTTACTGATTAGAGTATTTGTGGGTTGGCATCCAAGGTCATTTAAAGCTTGGGATACTTTGGTACAAGCTCTTCTGGCTTTTATAGTTTGCATTGAGAAGCCAGCTGTGATTCTAGTGGGTTTTCCTATATATGTAACTTGCTGTTTTTCTCTAGAAGCCTTCAGTACCCTCTCCTTGTTCTGTATATTTAATGTTTATACTATGCTACGCCTTGGGGATTTTCTGTTCTGGTCATGTCTATTTGGTACTCTGTGTGCTTCTTGAATCTCTATAGGTAGTGCTTTCCTTAATTTTGGGAAGTTTTCCTCTATAATCATGTTGAAGATCTGTTCAGTGCCATTAGCCTGAGATTCTTCTCCTTACTGTATGCCTATAATTCTTATATTTGGTCTTATGTTGTCCCACATTTCCTGCATATTCCATTCTTGTGGGTTTTTAAAATTTTACACACTCTAAAAAGTTTACATAGTCTTTGATTAAGGACTCCAGATCTTCAACTTTGTCATCCAGTCTTCATGTTCTGTTTTCTGTTTCATTCATTCTACTTGTGAGGTTTGTGAGGTTTTCTGCTGTTTTTTTTTTCCAGTTGGCTTATTGGCTTCTTCAAATTCATGCAGATTCTGTTTGAGTTTTCCTCACTATTTCTATCTCTTTTGTGAATTCAACTTTTAAGTCATGAACTGTTTTTGATATTTCATTAAGCCTCATATTTGTATATTCCTGAGCTTGCATCACAAGTTCTCTGAGTTGTTTGTCTGTGATTTCTATAAGTTCTTTGATCATGTTTATAATTATTCTTTTAAATTCTGAGTCCAGCTATTCCCAGGAATGGTTTTTTCACTGTAGTACCCTTCTGGATGGGGGAGTGGTTGTTGTTGTTGTAGACATATTCTCTCAGTTTTTCATATTATTTGTGTTTTGTGCTGTTTGGGCATACGGATGCTCTTTATTGGTTATCTGACCAGTAGGTATTTGTTTGGCTTTTGTTTAATTGAGTTTTGATATATTTGTATTGTTAATATAGTTTGGTTACTTTTTGTTCAGAGTCTTAGGTATGCAGGATTCTCTAGCAGATCAAGAGTCAAGGAAAATGCAGGTTGGGATTATCTGAGGTGGTGCTTAGAACCTATGCTAGGATGGTTGACAACTCAGGGTAAGGGAGTCGGTCTGGGGAAGGGAATAATATCTGCTGAGATCTTTGTCTCTGTGAGAACAGGGTGGAAGGAAGGAACTGAATGGGGTGGCAGGTGTCTGACTTTCCAAGTCTTCCCTGGGGGAGGTCTCAGAGGCAAATGAGTGCCAGAGAGGTTGGGGGTGGGGAAGGACCATTGAGGGAGTGCTTAGTGGTCTGTGCTAAGGTGTTAGCCAGTTTCAGTTAGGGAGATAAATCAGAGGATAAGGTGGAAAATTAAGTGACTACCTGTGTCCGAAACTGGTGAAGCTGTGAGGAAAGGAAAAGTGGGTTTTGACTTACCAGCTTCTTAGGTGGGCGAAACTTTCTGGCACATCAGGTGTGCCAGGAGAGATGGGGTCTTAAATATCTGGAGAGGGACTGAACCGATGATGCTGGGGTGGTTGGCCACTCAGGATAAAGGACTTGGTCCAGGGAAGGGATTGGTGTCTGTGGGGATCCTAGTCTGGGTGGGAACCAAGCACTTAATTTTATGAAATAAGCATTATGCTATATAAAGGAAGAGATATGTTCCAATGAAATAATGCTGAGAAATTTCAAAACTGTACTTGCAACAATATATAGATCATCCATACCAAATTTTATACAGAACAATCAGCATTAACTGAAGTTTAGATCAATAGTTTTAATATGTACTATAGTCTTATAAACAATGGATATGGATTAAAACTTAATCTCATCAATAAGTGGAATGATTTCACAAATTAAAAAAATGACCAAATCATATTCTATATCTTTATTATATGTTTTATGTGTATCAGTGTACTGTCTGCATGTAGGTAGGTGCACCCGTGTCATGCAATGCTGCAGAGGTCAGAAGAGTGTGTCAGAGTCCCTTGGAACTGGAATTTAAGACGGTTCTTAGCCACCATGTGGGTGCTGGGAATCAAACCCTGGTCTTCTGCAAGAGCAGTCGGTGCTCTTAACCACTGAGCCATATCTCCAGACCCCATATTCTATATCTTTTTATTACAATGCAATGAAATTAAAAGTCAAAAATTAGAAATTACAGAAATAATTAGAGACCACATGTAAATATTTCTCATAAATTTTACTCAGGTTGAGTATACACATTGCTTTCATTGTACCACTCTCATACGCTATAATTGATTCCACCAACTCTACTATCCTTTCTTATCTCTATCCTACTTCCATCCAAATTCATCCCCTTTCCTTAAGAGTTCCTCTTCTACTTTCAGGTTTTCTTTATTTTTACTTATATTAGACACTAACCTTCTCCCAGAAGCATAGTTAGCAGTCATTTTCTTTTTTTCTTTTTTTTTTCCTCAACATTTTTTTTTTATTGATGCTTTGTGCATTTCATACATCATTTTCCAATTGAGTTCAGGCATATCTCCCCTTCCTTTCACCCCCACCCCCACCCCAACCGAGATCATGCATTCTGCCATGACTGTCCTGCATATCTCTCTCAGTTTTTTTTTCCATTTTTTAGCTATAAGTGATAATCCATGAGTACAAGCATCCTTCATGTATAACCAATTTGCAGGCTGTTGTGCCCAAACACCCACAGCCCCACCTTCCAGCGGGGGGTGAGGGGTTGTATGTTCAATCAGGTTAATCAAATGAGGGTCCAGACTACATTGCTGTAGTTTCACCCTTCACCCCAATCGCAGCCCTTACATTCTACCACGCCCCCTCTTCCGCAGATTATTCCCTGGGCTTAGAAAAGGGGCACAAGTGGATGAGAAGCAGAACAGTCCACTCTCTCTGGAGCTGTTGTCTTGGATTCTGGTCAATTCTGGCTGTTTCCTTTCATGGGCTGACAGTCTGTCCAGGAATAACCTTTCGATCCTACTAATGAAGCACAAGCAATTAGATATATAGGTATTTAAGCAGCATTAATAGTTATGGTAGGTTACTTTGTTATAGACATATATGTTTAGATGAGATGTTGATCCACGAACTACATTTTTTCCTGTTAAATATGACGGGGTCTTACTGTGGCTTATGATATCTCCTAACCTGTAGAGAATGTAAGCTTGTGGCATCAGCCATGGGTCATTCCTCCAAGGAGAGAGCCAATAGCCAATTAGATTTGGGATATACAGGCATATGGCTGCCTCTGCTGCACATTATTTCCAGGCAGGTGAGGTGTAGCTGGTGCTGACGGTGGAGTCTTGCTTGACTCAAGGAGACCCGTATTTGCTTTATTGGTTTAGTGGCCCTTGGTAACACTCTCTGGTATTCCAGAGGCCATCTGTACACTTGCATGTGTGGTCTCAATGCATCTTTCCCATGTTAACATCAGGTCTTCAGCAGCAGGGCCTTATCGCCTCTCTTCTTGCAGGTATCCCAGTTTAGAGGCAAGGAGCCTTTACCTTTTGTGGGGCCTTAGATCCCCTGGCCAACATCTCCCTGGTGGAATAATCCATTACTGATGTCAGAGCTCCTGTATTGATATATTTTGCTTAAGCGCATAGTTTAAGGACTTTAGTGTTATATTTGGTTCTGAACAGAGAGTAATCCTTTTCACAGTTCTATGTCTATTAGTCAATTAAAGAAGGCAGTTTTACCAGTTTTATAAGAGATTACCTCTATAATAGTTGTCTCCAATTTACAGTTGGAGAGCAACCCCATCATCGTCATATTTCTCCTTGTTCTGGGGGGGAGGCAAGAAAGTCTCTCATATCAAAACCTTTGTGGCACCTAGAAAGTAAGTTTCATCAGGACCCACTATAAATAGTTGTTACACAACAGTGAATTATATCTCCATTTAACTCGGATGCATTACCGTTTTTATCAGAGTCTGTAAACCAATGTTGTTTAATATACACATATTTACTTTTACTAAGTCCTAAAACACCATGTATCCTGTAGACAGTGTCTAGGCAAAACTGGGCACTTGTTGAACTCATGTCAATTAAATATGCATTAATCGAATATACACCAGTGTCCCTCACCCACCCCTCCCCCCTTCCCAATTCACCATTTCGGTCCATTTTCTGATGCAGTCTTTCTGTTGTTGTTCTTTTACTATGCATCCCTCTCCATGAGAAATGTTTAAGCAGTCATTTTCTACCATCATATAGGTGAAATCTCTACTTTGTTAATGCTACTTTTACTCTGCCAAAACATTTTAATTTGATACAATCTCATTTGCCAATTCTTTCCTTTTTCCTAAACTATTGAGATTTTACCCAGGAAGACAGTTCACATTTCTGTATCTTGAATGTTTCACTCTAGTAGTTTTAAAGTTTTACATCCCACATTACAGTTTCTTTTCCATTTTGTTTTAAATTTTGCTGGGTGAAAGGTAGGGATCTAGTCCGAATCTTGTATATGTTGGAAGACAATCTTACCAGCACAAATTTTGAAGAGATTTTCTGTTCTCCAATGTGTGTTGGCAGCTTTGTCAGGAATCAGATAGCTATACCTACATAGACAGCTATGGGTTTTCCCAAAGAAAAGAGTGTCACTCCTACACCAATAGATATAGTGTACCTGTATCATTCAATACCCACAGAGGACAGAAAAGGATGTTGGATCTCCTAGAACTGGAGTTATAGGACAGTTGTTAGCTGCCATGTTAGTGTTGAAATTGAAACCTGGTTGGGTCCTTTGCAATAGCAGCCAGTGCTCTTAAGTGTGGAGCCATCTCTCCACCCCCTGATTCTTTTTTTTTTTAAGCTTACTTTTATATTCTGAATATTAATGTTATTTCAGATATATAATAGGTGAAGACTTTACCCCACTGTAAGGGCTTCCTCTCCACTCAATTGGCTGTTTAGATTTTCTATACTAAAGTTTTTAGTTTAATAGCATCTTATTTGTTAATTGCTGACTTTAATCCTTAGTGACTGATCTTTGAGTTAGAAAAGCCCTTTTTGTGCCTATGTGTTGTAGGATACTGCATAGGTTTTCTTCTAACAGTTTCAACATTACAGAATTGACGTTGAGGTCTATGACACATTTGCAGTTTACTTTTGTGGGGGATGTTACATAAGAGTCCAATATTGACACGTACAGATACAATTTTGCCACGACCATTTATTGAAGATGGTGTCTTTATGCCAGTGTGAGTTCTTGGGACCTTTCTCAAACGTCAGATGGCTGAAAACGAGTGCATTCATGTATGGTTTTTTTTTTATTGTGTTCCATTTATTTCTATCTGTTTTTATGCCAATAACATGCTATTAGAGCTCTGTTATATAGTTTAAAATCAAATGTGGTAATCCCCCCAGCATTGCTTTTTGTGTTGAAGATTGTTTTGGTTGTTCTTGGTATTTTGTGGTTCCATATAAGTCTTAAGACTTTCTGCTTCTTCGTTGAAGAATGTAATGGGGATTTTGATTGGGATTGCGTTAAATCTATACAAGAGTTTGGGTAAAATGGACAGTTTCACAATGTTAATTTTATCAATCCATGTGCACATGAGGTCTTTCCATCTCCTCGTATTTTCCTCTATCACATTCTTCAAAGATTTAAAGTTGTTATTGTAGTAGTTTTAATGTCTTTAGTTAGGTTTATTCCTAAATATTTTTGAGATTATCGTGAATGACAGTGTTTCTAATCTGATTGATTGCTATTGCCATATAGAAAGTCTACTGACTTTTGTAAATTGATTATGTATCCTACCCCTTTGCTGAAAGAGTTGATCATTTTTAGAATTTTTCTGGAGGAATTTTTGAAATCTCTTATGTATAATATATTATCTGTAAATCGGGATAATTTGAACTTTTCTTTTTCAGTTAGTATCCTTTTATTTGTTTCCCTTAGAATTCTAGCCAGACTTTCAAGCAGTATATTGAAAAATAATGGGGATAGTGGACAGTTTTATCTGGTTTCTGATTTTCATGTAAATAGTTCATGTTTTTCTCCATTTACAAAGATGTAGGCTATGGGTTTGTTGTATATATTAATTATTTTGAGGAAGTACCCTCTAGGTTTCTCATGAATCCATGCTGGATTTTTTCAAATGCCTTTTTTTCATTGGTTTAACACTAGTGGTTTCATTGAATTTAGAAATTTGTCCGTTTCTCTTAGTTTTCTAATTTAATGAAGTATAGATTTTTAATTTTTTATTTATTTTAAATATGACTATATGTGAGTGCACCTGTGTCCTACACTGACAGTGGAGCACAGAAGAGTGTGCTGCATCCCCTGGAATGGGAGTTACAGATAATTGTTAGTTGCCATGTGGGTGCTAAGATTTGAACCCAGGTCTTCTATAAAAACAACCAGTGCACGTAACTGCTGAGCCATCTCTCCAGCCTGTGTATAGGGTTTTAAATTTCCATCATGGTACTGTTCTATTTCTGCTGCATCCACAGTCTCTGCCATTTCCTGGGTACTTCCCAACTCCTGTGTCCACCATGGTGCAGGGTCCTCCAGCATTCCAGTAGGAGCCCTGGTCCATGAGCCCTCGACCATCATTTCCACACCAGCCTCCAGCCATGGTCTCATGTGTCACAATCACTCAGTGGCCTTGCTCAACCACTGAAGACCATCCAGATCCTCAATGAAGACATGTAAAAGCTTGCTTTCCCTCTGAGGAAAAGAACTGTGCAAATTTGTAACTGGTGTCTTGTTAGTCCACTTAATATGAAAATAAAGTATGGAATTAAGAAAAAATAAAGTGTCCTTTTATAATTTTATTTAACTTTTAGTATCTATTGGGATGTTTCCCCTTTCATTTCTGATTTTGTTGATTTGTATTTTCTCTTTCTTTTGGTTAGCTTGGCTAAGGGTCTAACTTAATTTATCCTTTCAGAAACCCAGTTCTTAGATACATTGCCTCATTATCTTGTTTTCTTTGTTTCTATTTCATTGATTTCTGCTCTTATTTTTATTATTTCTTCTCATCTGCTGGTTTTGGGATTGGTTTGTTCTCACTTTCACAGATTCTTCAGTTTTACCATTAAGTCATTTATTTGTGATATTTTGATTTTTTAATGTAGTCGTTTAGACCTATAATATTCCCTCTTAGGACTGTTTTTAATGTGTCCCAGAGATTTTTTATGTTGTATTATCAATTATATTTTGCTCCAGGCGTACTTTTATTTCCTTATTGATTTCTTCTTTGACTCATTCATTATTCAAGAGTGTGTTGGTTACTCTCCCTGAGTTCATTAAGTTAATAGAATTTGTTTTACTATTGATTTTAAGCTTTATTATGTTGTGGTCCAATAGAAAACATGGAATTCTTCAATTATTTTGTATTTGTTGAGGTTTGTTTTATGTCCCAGTATGTGTTCTGTTTTAGAGAAATTTTCTTGGACTGCTGATAAAATGTATATTCTTTGGTGCTTGGGTGGAATACACTGTACATGTCTGTCAAGTCCATTTAGTGTATCATATCATTTAATTCAGATATTTTCTGTTTATCTTTTGTCCTTCTGATTTGTCTTTTGGAAAGAATGGTGTATTGAGATCCTCTCTATTTCGGAGTTTGTGTTAATCTGTGTTTTGAAGTATAGGAATACTTCTCTCTCATAGTTTTCAGTTTTCCTCCTTTGTTCTTAGCTGAATATTATATCATATAGGGAATGTGGAGCTTGGTTTCTTGTCCTGTCTACTTGGTAGTTTATTTTTCTCTTGTACCTTGGTAGATATTTCTTCCCCTAGATTAAGGAAATTTTCTGCTAATATTTTATTTAAAATGTTTTCTGTACCTTTGACCTTGGTGTCTTTTTTTTCAGTCCTTTGAATAGGTTTTTCTCTCTCTTTTTTGTTTCCTTTAATTTTATATTATTCCAAAATGTGCATATATACACTCCAAACATAAGTCAATATTACAAAATCTGAAAACAAACTGTATGTTAATTCCAAAACACATTTAGAGATTCATATTTTAATAGTAAAGTTGCATGCATATAAAAAGAAGCGTACCTTTACATTCTTTTTTAGAATATTAATACATATCTTCCACCCATATATGGTAATTACACTGTGTGAATACAAGTGGTAGGTCAATTCTAGAGCCCCTTAAGAGATTCACATTATAATAGCACAGTTGCTTTCAGATACAATGAAATATAATAATAAAGTTCTCAGTTTGCCTGCCAACTGGGGATTTGGTGTTAGCATCCACAAATGAGGGAAACCATTCCCCTTTTTTTCTGGGACTGTGTTACTTCACTTAGCATAATGGCTTCGAGTTGCATCCATTTACCTACAAAGTTCATGATGTCATATTTTTTTTACTGCTGCATAGAACTCCATTGTGTAGATGTACCACATTTGTATTATCCAGTCATCAGTTGAGGGGCATTTGGGTTGGTTCCAGCTCTTTGCTATTGTGAAGAGAGCTGCAATAATTGCTTTGAGTATTTTCTGAAGTGTTTTTTTTTGACAAGTGTTCTTTCATTTTGTTTATGTCATGAAAGATTTTTCTTTCTTCAACTATGATTGACATTTTTGCTGGGTATAGTAATCTAGGTTGGCATCTAAAGCCATTTTGCACTGGGAATACTTTGGTCCATGTTCTTTTGGCTTTCATAGTTTGTGCTGAGAAGTCAGCTGTGATTCTGCTGGGTTCCCCCTTACATGTAACTTGTTGTTTTTCCCTTGTTGCTTTCAGTATTTTGTCCTTCTTTTGAGCATCTAATGTTTTAACTATGATACGGCATGGGGAATTTCTTTTCTGGTCTTGTCTATTTGGTGTTCTATGTGCTCCTTGTGTTTGTATGGATTTGTCATTTTTTCAGTTTGGGGAAATTTTCTTCTATTTTTCTGTTGAAGATCTGATCAATACTGTTCTCTTGGGATTTTTCTCCTTCCTCTATCCCTGTGATGCAGAGGTTTGGTCTCTTCAAAGTTTCCAACATTTCCTGGTTGTTACACTTTTTTTTTAATTTTTCATAATCTTTACTTGAGGTTTCTAGCTGCACTGTGTTATCCTGTAGGTCGGATATTCCATTTTCTGCTTCATCCATTCTGCTTCTGAGGTTTTGTCCCATCCTTTCCAGCTGACTGGATGAATATTCAATTTCCTTTTTTCTTTTTTCTTTGTTTTTTTTTGGAATATAAGCATGAATTATTCTAAACTAAGATTTGGAACTTATTTTTTAAATTTATTGATGTTTTGTGTATTTCATACATCATTTTTCATTTCTGTTCAGGCATATTCCCCTTTCCCTTCTCCCCACTCCACCCCATCCCATTGCAGATAATGCATTCTGCCATAACTGTCCTGTATCTTTCTTTCAGTCTTTTTATACACTTAGGAATTCACATTTTCCTCTGTTAATTTCATATTACTCTAAAATATNGGGTTTAAAATTTTTGTTGTAGAGATCTTTGGTATCTTTGGTTAAGTTTGGTCCCAGGTATCTTATTATTTTTGAGGCTGTTGTGAGTGGGAAGGTCTTCTTGTATTCCTTCTCCACTTGTTTATTGTTGGTGTAAAGAAAGGCTACTGATTTTTCTAGGTTAATTTTGTAGCCTGACACTTTACTAAGACTCTTAATCATTTCTAGAAGTTTTCTGGTGGAGTTTTTAGCATCCATTAGGTAAACTATCATATCCGTAAAAAGGGATAGCTTAACTTCTTCTTTTCTGATAAGTACTCCTTTAATTTCCTTCTCTTGCCTTATTGCCCTAGCAAGTGTTTCTAGCACTAGAAGAGGAGTGGCAATAGGGGGCAGCCTTTCCGGGTTCCCACCTTTAAGGGAAGTTGTTCCAATTTTTCTCCATTTAGGATGATGTTGGCAGTGGGTTTGCTATATATGGCTTTGATCATGTTGAGGAATGTTCCTTTCAGTCCTATTCTCTCTAGGACTTTAAACATGAAGAGATGCTGGATCTTGTCAAAGGCTTTTTCTGCATCAATTGAGATTATCATGTGGTTTTTGTCTTTTACTTCACTTATGTGTTTTATGATATTTATTGATTTACATATTTTGAAACATCCCTGCACCTCTAATATGAATCCAACTAGATCATGATGGATGATCTTTTTGATGTGGTTCTGTTTGCAATTTGCTAGTATTTTGTTGAGAATATTTGCATCTATATTCATTAGTGAGATATATCTATAGTTTCATTTTTGCTTGCATCTTTGCCTGGTTTGGGTATTAGAGTGATGCTGTCTTCATAGAAGGAGTTTGGAAGAATTCCCTCTGTTTGTATCCTTCTGAACAGTTTGAGTAGCAGTGGTTGTAGGACCTCTTCAAATGTTTTATAGAATTCTGCAGTGAAACGATCTGGACCGGGGCTTTTTTTAGTTGGGAGGTTTTTAGTTATATCTTCAATTTCCTCAAATATTATGGGCCTGTTTAAACTGTCAATCTCTTCTTGGTTAAGCTTCGTTGGTTCTCAGCATTTCAGATATTCATCCATTTGTCTTAGGTTTTCAAATTTAGTGGAGTATAGATTTTTGTAGTATTCCCATATGATTATCTGGATCTTTTCTTTGTTTGTTGTGATGTTTTCCCCTTTCATCACTAATACTATTGATTTGGAGTTGCTCTCTCTCTTTTTGGCTAACTGGGCTAGAGGTCTATTTGGTTTATTTTTTCAAGGAACCAGCTTTTGAATTCGTTGATTTTATATATTATTTCTTGTCACGGTTTTTGTCCCTGTATCCCAAAGTATGCTGTACTGTCAGTCTCATTTGGTTCTAGGAATTTTAACCCTTCATTGAATTTGTACTTATCCTAATTTCTTTTTATTGTTTGAGAATTTCATACATGAATATTAAGGGATTTGATTAAATTGACCACTATTCCCTCCCCTCCAATTACTCCTGTATCTATCTTCTCAACCCATTTCTCTTCAAACTTCATGTGCTTTGTTTCAAAAACCAGAGTCCATTTGTATGTATATGGACATAAAAACATCTAATGGAGCATTAGTGTCCTTTCAGCTGTCACATACTTGAAGAAAACTTACTCTTCTCCCATAGAAACTATAAAATTGCATTACCTCCTCAGCTAGGGGTGAGACTTCATGAGGTGCTCCTCTGTGCATCCTGGGATTGTGGTTTGCTTAATGAAGTGAAGGTCTTATGCATCCAGTCACAACTGCAACAAGTTCATGTGTACAATGGTGATGTTATGCCTTGAAAATACTGTTTTGCCGTAGATGATTGGCAACTCTGGTTTTATAACTTTCCATCTCTTCTTCCAAGATGGCCCATAAGCTTTAGGAGGAGGAATTTGATATCCATGTCCTATTTAGAGGTGATCATTCCACACTCTTATTCTCTCTCTCTCTCTCTCTCTCTCTCTCTCTCTCTCGACTAGTTATAGGTCTCTGTATTACTCATCAACTACTGCAAATAAAAGCTTCTCTGGTGAAGGTTGAGAGATACATAAATCTATGGGTTTGAAGCTAACCATTTAAGGGCCAGTTTATTACTACACCTATTTAGCAGAATAATAGTGTTGGTACCCCTAGGGCTACTTCACTGAGAATGATTATTGTCAGCTTCATTCAGTTACCTGAAAATTTCAAAATTGTATTTCTCTTACAATGGAACAATATTCCATTGTGTAAATATATCATATTTTCATTATTGAAACTATTATGAATGTTGTTGTTTCTGATTTATTTCTCAGTATGCTTGTCACTGGCATCTGCAAAGGGTACTGATTTTGTGTGTTAATTTGGTATCCTGCCATTTTGTCAAATGTGTAAGCTGTAGGAATACCTGGTAATCTATTTAGGGTTTTTATTATCGAATTATATATCAACTCCAAATAAGGATACTTTGACTTCTTCGTTTCCAATTTGTATCACCTTAATCTTCTTCTTAATTTTTAAATTTTTATTTTATTTTTTAAAAACTTTTAAAATTTATTTTCGTATGTGTATGATTATGCTGTCTGCATGTAGGTTTGTGCACCCGTGTCATGCGATGCCACGGAGGTCAGAAGAGGGTGTCGGATTCCCCTGGAACTGGAGTTAAAGACGATTTTCAGCTGCCATGTGGGTGCTGGGGATCGAACCCGGGTCCTCTGCAAGAGCACTCGGCACTCTTAACCGCTAGGCCATCTCTTCAGCCCCAATTTTTAAATTTTTAAGAGAATTTTACATGAGTATGGTCTTCACATTATGTCTATCCCTCCAAATCCCCTTACAACTCCTCTGAAATGTCTCCACTCCCTCTCAATTTTCTCTCCCTTCTTTGACCACTATTGTAAAATATATTTGCATACATTCATAAATACACACTATATATATATAATATATATATCATATATATATATAAATTGTTATATACAGTCATAACCTGCAGCATCCACTCC
>VZQC01006430.1:1158782-1181002 GCA_009823505.1 Rhizomys pruinosus
GGGGGGGGATACAGAAAGACATGAAACCTTTTCATCAAACCCTTGCAATTCAAATCTTAAAACTAACTATGGGAAAAGATTTGTTTGTTCCAACAGGACAAAACGTCACCAACTTAACGGCTGAGAAAGAAAAGATACAGGTTTGCATTGAGTAGGATGTACCAAAAAGTGGCAACGGAAAGGCTGACCCGTCTGAACATTCAAAGGAAGAAAAGCCTCAGATTGCCATAAACATCGAACCCCTCTGTGGATCCTACATGTAACAACTAGTTATAATGAGTCCTAATGAAACTTACCTTCTAGGTGCCACAAAGGTTCTGATATGAGAGACTTCCTTGCCTTCCCACCCATAGAACAAGGAGAAATATGACAATGATGAGGTCGCTCCCCAACTGTAAATTGGAGACAACTATTGTAGAGGTAATCTCTTATAAAACCGGTAAAACTGCTTTCTTTAATTGACTACTAGACATGGGAACTGTGGAAGGGATTACTCTCTGTTCAGAACCAAATATAATACTAAAGTCCTAGGGCTATGCACTCAGGCAAAATATATTAATACAGGAGCTCTGACATCAGCAATGGATTGTTCTACCAGGTGGATGTTGGCCAGGGGATCCAAGGCCCCACAAAAGGTAAGGGCTCCTTGCCTCTAAGTTGGGATACCTACAGGAGGAGAGGCAATAAGACCCTGCTGCCGAAGACCTGACGTTAACATGGGAGGGATGTATTGAGACCACACATGCAAGTGTACAGATGGCCTCTGGAATGCCAGAGAGTGTTACCAAAGGCCACTAAACCAATAAAGCAAATATGGGTCTCCCTGAGTCAAGCAAGACTCCACCGTCAGCACCAGCTACACCTCACCTGCCTGGAAATACTGTGCAGCAGAGGCAGCCATGTGCCTGTATATCCCAAATCTAATTGGCTATTAGCTCTCTCCTTGGAGAAATAACCCATGGCTGATGCCACAAGCTTACATCCTCTAATGGTTAGGAGATGTTATAAGCCACACGAAGACCTTGTCATACTTAACAGAAGAAAATGTAATTCATGGATTAACATATCATCCAAACATCTCTGTCTATACCAAAGTAACCTACCATAATAATTAGTACTGTTTAAATACCTATATATCTAATTGTGTGTGCTTCATTAGTAGGATCGAAAGGCTATATATTATACTGTTTAAACACCTATATATCTAATTGCATGTGCTTCATTAGTAGGATTGAAAGGTTATGCCTGGACAAGCTGTCAGCCCATGAAAGAAAACAGCCAAAATTGACTAGAGACCAAGACAACAGCTCCAGAGAAAGTAGACTGTTTTGCTTCTCATCCACCTGTGCCCCTTTTCTAAGCCTAGGGAACAATCTGTGGAAGAGGGGGCATGGTAGAATGTAAGGGTTGCAATTGGGGTGAATGGTGAAACTACAACAATATAGGCTGGACACTCATTTGATCAACTTGATTGAACATACAAGCCCCCCCTGGTGGATGGTGGGACCCATGAGCTGTGTGGGTTTGGGCACAACTGCTCACAATTTGGTTTTACATGAAGGATGCTTGTACTCACAAATTATCACTTATTGTTAAAAAAAAAATGAAAACAAAACCAAACAAAAAAACAGAGAAAGATGCAGAAAAGTTATGGCAGAATGCATGATCTGGGATGGGTAGGGGTGGGGTGGGGGGAAGTGAACGGGATATATGCCTGAACTGAATTGGAAAATGATGTATGAAATACACAAAACATCAATAAAAAAAAAGTATTGCAAACTCATGCAGCCCTTGATTCCCTCCCATAACCTGAACGTAAGACCCTATTGCTGAAAATGGGACATGCTTCAGAGACTGGATCTTGAGCAGTGGGGCAGGGAGATGATGCAAGACCAAATGGTAAAGAATCCTATGAGCTCCTGGCAACCTGTTGATATGAGCTTGCAACATTGGTATCAGTGTGCGCAAGAACCATTCAAGCTCAGCTGGGCAAAAACCCAGCACAGAACTGCAGAAAAGGGAGGCAGAGCCCAACTTTGGCCCAGGAAATATTTGTAGCAGATGGTGGTTGGGTAAGGGAGACCTGGCCTTCTTTAGAAACGAGACTCCAGACAAGCTGACTATAACTCAGGGAATGAGCTGACACTGAGGAACGAGCAAGAAGAGCAGAGTAACTGGTGCAATGGACCCTAGCACAAATGACAGAAGGTGTGAATTCCTGGAGTGGGGGAGCTGCGGGAGGGTGCCAAGGGAGAAGTGGATATAATGATGATTAAGACTGACTAAAAGCAAATGTATGAAACATAAAAAATTCAATAAACAATCAGTAGACATCCTGTATATTGTTCTAGATAACTCCAACTGTCAACCCAACACACCACGGAAGAGGGAACCACAAATGAGAAATGTCCTCCATTGTATTGGTTCATGGCCATGTCCATGAGGCATTTTCTTAATAGTTAACTGATGTGGGAGGGCCTGTCCTTGGGGAAATGCTCCTATGTTGTCTAAGAAAGCAGGAGCTCGAGAGCAGTATTGGCTGCTCATGTATGATACCTAGTTTCAGTTCCCAGCATCCCACATGGTGGCTAACAATCATCTGTAACTCCAGTTCTAGGGGATCCAGTATCTCCTTCTGGATTCTGCAGACAGTGCATGCACGTGGTGCACTTACATACATGCAGGTAAAGCACTTATACACACAAAACACAATGGAATCAATACATTTTATTATTTTTTAAGAAGGCTCAACTCATGCCAGGTGAATAAGCCAGGAAGCAGCCATCCACTGTAGTATCTGCTTCAGTTCTTGCCTCCAAGTTCTTGCCTCCAGGTACTTGTTTTGATTTCTCTCAATGATGGACTATGATGTGGTAGTGTAAACCAAATACGACCTTTTGTCCCTCAAGTTGTTCTTTGTAGCAAGCCATGAAGAACTAATAAGTCCTCTGACTTGGTGGCTTGTGGCATACTTTCAGATATAATGTTCAATGAACAGATAAAAGAACTATGTGATCACTGCAAGCAGTATACCTAGAAGGCAAACCCCTGGGGTAAAGCATATATGCATGCAAATATGCTTCAGCCCAACTCTAGTTGGGCTGAAGCTATTTCATGGAGCAGACTACTCTGACACATAAGTTTAGTTTAAAGGTCCCTTTGTCTGATAACATCTATACATTGTATTCCTTAACTTGTTATTTTGTATAACTTGTTATTATATGTCTTACATGTTCTGGGCACAATATTTCCTGTAAATACAACTCATTCATTGTTTTAGTGCTCAATAAAAACTCAGGACAGTGAAGGATCTGCATCTGTGGACCTCAAATATACAGAACAAACCTAACCTAGAAAGTGAAAGACTGATATAATATCTTTAAGAACTGAACAGGGGCTGAAGAGATAGCTCATCAATTAAGAGTACTGACTACTTTTACATAAGACCTGAGTTTGATTTTCAGTGCCCACATGGTAGCTAATAACTCCAGTACTGGGGGATCCAATACACTTTTCTGTTCTCTATGGGCACTGTGCAACGTGGGTGCTTATATACATGCTAGTATAATACTCATAAACATAAAATAAAAATAAATAAAATTAATAAAAAAAAAAATAGGGGCTGGAGAGATAGCCTAGCGGTTAAGAGCGCCGACCGCTCTTACAGAGGACGCCGGTTCGATCCCCAGCACCCACATGGCGGCTAAGAACCGTCTGAAACTCCAATTCCAGGAGAACTCCAGTTCCAGGGGAATCCGATACCCTCTTCTGACCTCCGCGGCGTTGCACGACACGGGTGCACAAACCTGCATGCAGACAGTACATTCATACACATACAGAAATAAATAAAATTAATAAAAAAAAATNCATGACGTGGTGCACTTACCTACATGCAGGTAAAGCACCTTCTACACACAAAACACAATGGAATCCATACATTTTATTATTTTTTAAGAAGGCTCAACTCATGCCAGGTGAATAAGCCAGGAAGCAGCCATCCACTGTAGTATCTGCTTTCAGTTCTTGGCCTACAAGTTCTTGGCCTCAGGTACTTGTTTTGACTTTTCTCAATGATGGACTATGATGTGGTAGTGTAAACCAAATACGACCTTTTGTCCCTCAAGTTGTTCTTTGTAGCAAGCCATGAAGAACTAATAAGTCCTCCTGATTTGGTGGCTTGTGGCATACTTTCAGATATAATGTTCAATGAACAGATAAAAGAACTATGTGATCACTGAAAGCAGTGTACTAGGCAGGCAAACCCCTGGGGTAAAGCATATATGCATGCAAATATGCTTCAGCCCAACTCTAGTTGGGCTGAAGCTATTTCATGGAGCAGACTACTCTGACACATAAGTTTAGTTTAAAGGTCCTTTTGTCTGATAACATCTATACATTTTATTCCTTAACTTGTTATTTGTATAACTATGTCTTTAAGGTCTTACATGTTCTTGGCACAATATTTCCTGTAAATACAACTCATTCATTGTTTTAGTGCTCAATAAAAACTCAGGACAGTGAAGGATCTGCATCTGTGGACCTCAAATATACAGAACAAACCTAACCTAGAAAGTGAAAGACTGATATAATATCTTTAAGAACTGAACAGGGCTGAAGAGATAGCTATCAATTAAGAGTACTGACTACTTTTACATAAGACCTGAGTTTGATTTTCAGTACCCACATGGGTTAGCTTCATACTCCAGTACTGGGGGATTCCAATACACTTTTCTGTTTCTCTATGGACTGTGCACGTGGGTGCTTATATTACCATGCTAGTATAATACTCATTAAACATAAAATAAAAAATAAAAAAATATAAAAAAAAAAGGGGCTGGAGAGATAGCCTAGCGGGTTAAGAGCGCCGACGCTCTTTACAGAGGACGCCGGTTCGATCCCCAGCAACCCACATGGCGGCTACGAACCGTCTGAAACTCCATTCCAGGAGAACTCCAGTTCAGGGGAATCGATACCTCTTCTGACCTCCGCGTCGTTGCACAACACGGTGCACAAATACTTGCATGAGACAGTACATTCATACACATACAGAAATAAATAAAAATTAATAAAAAAAAATAAATATTAAATAAATTTAAAAGACAACAAACAAATAAATGGGAGATGATACATGTAGTTAGAAAGACCTCCCATACTCATAGATCAGTTGAATTAATAATGTGAAACTGGCCATGCTACCAAAAAGTTATTATAACAGCTTTCAAAACTAAATCCATAAAAAGTCTCAGGTAGCTCTTCACCGCAATTGTAAATAAAAAACCTTAAATTATATGGAAATATAAATGACAATGATAGCCAAAACAGTCTTTAGCAATAAAAGGTAATCTGTAGGTACCACCATCCCAGATGTCACATTATACTACAGAGAAATAGTAATAAAAACAGGATGGTATTGGCATAAAAACAGACACATTGAAAAATAAATTGGAATGGGGGTCCATATTTAATTCCATATACTTTCAGCCATCTGATTTTGAACAAAAAGATGATGAAAACACAGCATGTTCAACAAATAGTGCTGGTTAAACTAGATAGCTACCAGTAGAAGAAAGAACCAAAATGTCTATCCCTCACCCTGAACAAAACTCAATTCCAAATGGATCAAAGTTTCACACTAAAGACAAAAATACTCTTAAATTTTATAGAGTAACTGTAGCACAATACACTGGAACTTTTAGTCACAGGAAAGAACATTTGGACAGGACCCCAATAGTTCAGGCAAATAACCAACAATTTATAAATGGGACTACATGAAACTACAAATACTCTGTACAGAAAAGAACACTATCATCAACAAAGGAGGAAGCCCACAGAATGGGAAATAAAATCTTTGCCAGCTATGTATCTGACAGAGGGTTAGTATCTAGAATGTAATGTACAGACTCAAAAAGTTACACAAAACAAAGAACGCCAGTTAAGATGGTTCAAGGAACTAAATAGAAGGATTTTTCTCAAAAAGCTGAAATTCTTATCTATCTATTATATATATTATATATATATATGTATTTGTACAACTCATACAATGGTTCCCAGTCCAAAATAGTCCCTTGCATGCCTCATCCTCCTCATTAGAACTCATGTATTACAATTTTCAAGCTAAGCCTTATCCAGTCAAGCTCCCAAATCCAGACCTTCTGTGCAAATATATTTACTGGAGTCCAGTCAGTACATCTAGAAAACCTATATAAGGCATACTTTTCCTCACCCAACAGTACTCTGTCTCTTGTAGTTTTCAGTCCAGAGCCAGTCCTCACCCATTTCTCTTGCTCCACTCTGAGACCGTATCATTTGGCATGGGTCCTGTGCCTGATGCTGATCTTGCTGTAAGTTCACAAATGAAAACTTACAGTGAACTCTAAGTCACTGCTTCTCTACATTCATGCACCAGCCCTGGCTTCTTACAATGTTTCCACTCCATCTTATGCAATTAACCTTGAGCAGTGGGTTGGGGAGATAAATGTTCAACATCTTCAGATATCAGGGAAATACAAATTAACACTATTTTGAGATTTCGTCTTAACCCAATCGTAATGACTAAGATAAAAAAATGATGACATGTTGACGTGGATGTGGGGGAAGAGGAACATTTATTCACAGCGGGTGAGAGTGAAAACTGGTGTATTCACTATCAAAATCAGTGTGCAGGTACCTCCACCCACCACTTATTTTCAGACTCTGTAACTACTATATATGGGTGGAGAATATGTAACCATATTTTAGAATAATATAAAATTAATGGAGAAAAATGTGAATTCCAAAACATAAAAAGAAGACTGAGAGAAAGATGCAGGACAGTTATGCCAGAACACATGATCTGAGGGGATGTGGGGGGAAGGGAAAAGGGAATGTGCCTAAACTGAACTGAAAAATGTCTGAAATATATAAAACATCAATTATAGCATAAAAACATCTCAAGTGTTATAACACTCTACTCCATTGTTTTATGATGTTAATTCCTGGATAACAATTGCATAGTTTTTTTTTTAATTTTTATTGTTGTTATTAAATAACTTATAGTACTTTCTTCAAAAAATGTAAATATACAAAATTCAGTAAAAATATATATTGAAATTTAAGACATATATTTTTTGCTAATTTTTGAGGAAAATTCTTGAAAATTATTTTTTCCTGCTTTTCCTTTTAGCTTTCCATGGGCAATTTTGCTTCACTGTTTATGATGAGAATTCAGCATTGTTTTATCCCCCATAATATTTGTATCAAATATTTAGAATTTCATACAGTGTATTCTGATTTTATTGAACTCTTTTCCTCAATTTCTTCTCAGGCTCAACCCACTTCTTATCCACACTGAATTTTGTATCCTCTTTTTAAAATACCATTGAGACCAATTTATGTTTCTTAAATACTCTAGTGCTGGGATTCATCCTTTATAGCATGGTAACCTCAAAGAAAACTGACTCTCCCTCTCCCAGAAGCTATCAGTTGCAAATAGCTCCCCAACTAATGGTGGGACGCAGTGCTCACCTACACCCTCCATGCTGAGATTTGGTCTATCTTGTCCTTTCACAGGTATTGTGCATGCTTTCACAGCCACTCTGTGTTCATATGTGCAAGTGATTTTGTTGCCACCATCCCCCCACACACACACAATTTCCTGCTACTCATCCACTGCCTATGGCTCCTTACAATCATTCTATCCCCTCTTCTCAAACACCTTAGGAGACTTTGGGCATGTGTATAGTATAGATGTCCCCATTTAGAGCTGGGTATTCCTTAATATTTTATTCTCTGTATGTTGACCAGTTATGGTTCTCTATGGTAATCTGCATCAACTGCAAAAGAAGATTCTCTGGTGAGAGTTGAGAGATACACCAATCTATGAGTCTAAGTATAAATCATTAGGAATCAATTTATTACTTTTTCTATTTAGGGGAATAATAGTAATGGGATCTCTCCATTATGCTAACTGATGTAACACAGTCCCAGAAAACCAAAGGCTGAATGCTTTCCCTCATTTGTAGATGCTAACACCAAATCCCGAGTTGAATGGCAAGCTGAACAACATTATTGTTATATTTCTTTTTATCTGAAAGCAACTGAATTGTTGTAATATAAATCTCTTAATGGGCTCTAGAATCAACCAACCACTTATTTTCAGACTCTGTAATTACTGTATATGGGTGGAGGGCATGTATTCATATTTTAGAGTAATATAAAATTAAAGGGGGGAAATGTGAATCCCTAAACATATTTTGGAATTAACATACAGTTTATTCTCAGAGGTCACAATTTTGTTGCATATGTGATGGTTATATAGGCATATGTTGGAGCAATACAAAGGGGAGGGAAAAACAGCAACATAAAGACTGGGTTAAAGAACTGAATGATACAGTTAAACTCTACCCAAAACAACAAGCCTCTACAGTGAAAAACTTTGGAAAGACTGAGAGAAAGATGCAAAACATGTATGTCAGAAGGCATGAACAGGGGTGGGGTAGGGGCAGAGAGTGGGGAATGTTTTAATTGGACTGAAAGATAATGAATGAAATATACAATTCATCAATAAAAATATTTTTAAAAAAGACTGAGAGGAAGATGAAGGACATTTATGGCAAAATGCATGATCTGGGGTGGGTTGGGGGAAGGGAAAGGAGAATATGTCTAAATTGAATTGAAAAATGATGTCTGAAAGACACAAAACATCAATAAAATAAAGAACTGATATCAGTAAAATTGTATGCACATTAGCAAACCATCCTAGCAGTATTCTAAATCTTAGAAAAAAAGCTCATCACCTTGATTCCACTTTGAAATCTGAAAGCATAAATTATACCATTGCTGTCTAAATCAGCATTTACTTTTTGCAAAAATTCAATTTAGTTTTTCTTAAATCCATTTAAGATTGATTATATTTCTTTAAAAAAATGCTCATTTAATTGAATTTCTTTTCATTGCTCATACCACTAACATCACAGTACAATCATTATAATCTCTTGCTGGACTATTGCCATGATACTCTAATCACTTTCTCATGACTTCGTGTCATTGTTTTTATTAGACTTATTTAACTGATATGTCTTATATAAAATGAATACATTTGTTGTAGCCTTAGACCTCTGAGTCCCAGTCAGAGTAACTTTATCATGTAGCAAACTACTCTTTAGCTGTTCTTCATGTAAGATTGCAGCAAAACAAGCAATTCTTCCCACGGTTGGACAGTGTTTGATCAGACCAGAAGAATCCCTGATAAGGAAAAGAACAGAGTGCACATAAATAAGAAAATTTCCTGGGGCCAGGTTTTTTTCTAGGCTTATGCTGTCTGGGCCTGGAGTTGTGTCTGCTACCTTAACACTAGGTAGTGCTCTAAATTCAGGTTTGCATTAATTCTGCTGTTACTTAGAGCCACAAAAAATAGAAGCTTGGAAGAATCAATATAAATTTTAAAAGGAAACAAATTTTTACAGAAGTCATTTTTTTAAAGCTTGGAATTTGGGGATTGACAAGATTAGGAAAATACAGCTGTGTACTCCTCTAGAATTCTGTAAAGGACCACTAATTAACTTATTTTAACCCTCAAAACTAACTTGTACAAGTTATTTTGGGGGATGCTGGTAGCATCTCAGTTTAGGGATAATGTTTGCTTGTGCACCTCTCTCCAAAAAGATGAAGCTGAAACTAACAAAAATCATGTGGTAAAGGAGATGGTGATACTGGTACCATAAGGCTCACAAATAAGAACAAGACCAAAGAGAAGCCAGGCAAACAGTATCCATGGAGGAAATACCACGTGGCTGTCATCCTTCATATGGTATGAATAAGCACACCTCATGGAAGAATATTATCTTCCACATGACCATGGAAATATGTCAAACATGATTAGTGGACTACAAAACATTCTGCATTCCCTTAAAGCAATCGATGTAGAGCAGCACTCCTAGAAAGTTAGGTCATGGACTGCATGGGACTTTCTCTATGAAGTGAGATACTTAACAAAAATTTAGCTATTTGTCTAGAATGATCTGACTTACTTAAAGGAGGAACTGCACTTAGAAAGAGATTTGTGAGTAAAATTCTCTGTGCTAGCCTCTAACCTGGCAGGAGATTTTTATAAATGAAAAAGATAAGATGGAGGTCAACTCCCATGAGTTTATTGTACCTGGGAAATGGCAAAAGGAAAGGAAAGCCAGGCCTTGCCTGCGCTGAGAATTACTGTGTGTCACCCAAAGCCTTGAAATCTATAGGTAAGACCAGATAGTGAGCAGAGAGGTTGTGAAAGAAACAGACAACTCTCCCGTGCCTGGCACTTAGTGCAGAAAATCAGTCCACAATTCCACATACTGATGGAGGCTTCAACATTGATCTTATTCAGGACACTATGATTGTTTAGGGACTATTCCGCCTCCAAAATGGTTATGTGTGTAGTGCCCTCTATGTGAACTCTCACTAAAGAAAGTAAAAAAAGTAGCACTGCAGCTAGAACAAGTGCTCCTAGCTCAGCAGTCCATCCCTGGGCACATGGCAAGTTTCCTGTGTAGCCCACGCCACTGAATTTCTTTCTTTCCATCCTCCAGGAGAAAAGTAGCCATTCTTTCTCTCTCTCTCTCTCTCTCTCTCTCTCTCTCTCTCTCTCTCTCTCTCTCTCTCCCTCCCTCCCTCCCTCCCTCCCAATGGAAAAGGTGGCATTTTCTCTTAAACTGCAGTTACAGGGTTAAATATAATTTTTGGCTCTTTGTGTATTTTCACTCCCTTTTATCTTGTTTGCTGTTCAAGGACATTTTGAAGTTTTATCTTGGCCAGCTCTCATTGGAATACAGCATTCTGTACCTCTTAGACCCATGTGCAACCAAGAGGAAAATATGTGACAGAACATCTTGAAATCCAAGTGGCAATAAAATCTGCTTAAGATCTGCAGCAGATAAAAATCTTGTACTTTAGCTGTGTATGCTCAGGTGATCTTAGTTTGTTCCCTTCTGAAACAAACATAGTTTGAATTGATTCTCTCTTTTATAAAAATATTTTTATTCTTTTTATTTTGTTTGTATGAGTGTATTGTTTGCATGCATGTAAGTGTACCCGTGTGGTAAAATGCCAACAGAGGTCAGAAGAAGCCGTTGAATTCTCCTAGAACTGGAGTTATGGACAATTGTTAGTTGTCATGTGGGTGCTGGGAACGGAATCTGGTCTTCTGCAAGAGTAGCCAGTACGCTCAACCGCTGAGCCATCTCTCCTGCACCTCAATTCTGTCTTTACAAGTTGGTAAATTTATTATATTCCTCTGTGACACAATTGGGTATTTTGTATGAAGTACTTTTTAGGTTAAGAAGATAGAGAAGTTTTGGGGCTGGAGAGATGGCCTAGCAGTTAAGAGCACCGACTGCTCTTACAGAGGACCCGGGTTCGATCCCCAGCACCCACATGGTGGCTGAGAACCGTCTGAAACTCCAATTCCAGGAGAACTCCAGTTCCAGGGGAATCCGAGACCCTCTTCTGACCTCCGAGGCATTGCACGACACGGGTGCACAGACGTGCATGCAGACAGTACATTCATACACATACAGAAATAAATAAAATTAAAAAAAGAAGATAGAGAAGTTTTAAGAGCGTGTCACTGAAAGAGCATGAGAAGATTTGCACTATACTAGCACACTGAGATATATAATTGATAAGTTCATGGCAGTCTCTAAGACTGGAACCACTATGAATCAAGGCAA
Organism: Rhizomys pruinosus; assembly: GCA_009823505.1. Taxonomy (NCBI): domain Eukaryota; kingdom Metazoa; phylum Chordata; class Mammalia; order Rodentia; family Spalacidae; genus Rhizomys; species Rhizomys pruinosus. The sequence goes on from VZQC01006430.1 coordinate 1,170,473, forward strand.
ATGAAAGTAAGAAAGTCCAAGGGATACTTATGATGCCTCAAACACACTGGAAACAGAGGATTTCATGTGGTGGAAATTCCCCAAATTCTCTTCTGATGTATGGCTTAGATTGTTTCTAAGTGTGGGTCATATAAGGCAGCCACAAACATCTACCAATGCAGAGATTACACGATCTTTAGCAGACACCAAAGTATGGTGCACCCTACTTCATGGCACACCCCAAAATATAATGGACAATGGGTAGCTTCAGATGGATGTAAATATAAGATAATACAAATGAAGGAGAAGTCTTTTCTAATGACTAGTCACTGTAAGCCTACAAAAGTATATGATTTAACATGTATTCCCCATAAACACAGACAAAATTAATTAATGTATAAACATTAAAAAGAACACGTACTGGGAGTGGAAGAGCTTCTTGGGCAAACACATCTCACATACCATAGTTAGAGAATGAATGACACTGCCCTCCCCAAACAGGGTACTTGACAGAAAGCAATATAGACTAAATGGAGGACATGAAAAGACCATGGTCACTGTCAAGAAATTTCAAAGGCAAATTGTTTTCCTCAGAGCAAATATCTTTAGTAGTCTGCTTCGAACAGCAAAAAAAAAATTTAAGACAGTTCATGGAGAATGACAGTAAACTACAGGATGAAAAACAATATAGCTATACTAGACTGCTCCCCTGATTGGTAAAATGATGCGGTCTTATGGGCTAGTAAATAAAGAGCCTAATTCCAGTAATGGGCTCCTTCTTTTGGAGTTGTTGATTAAGGAGATTTCAGTGCCCCTCAAATAATACTGACAATTGCTAGCTTTCATAGTGCTAGAAGGTACTATGTAGACTATCAGAAAAGAAAATTAATCGTCAATTATACCCAGCAGTAAACCCTGAAAGCTATAATAATTACTGGCCTGTCAAGATATGTCGTGGGGTACAATAAATAATAACATTCATATTAAGGGAGTAACTAACATTTTTTACATTTTATAGATGTTTTATGTATTTCATACACCATTTTTTCATTTCTGTACAGGCATATTCCCCTATCCCCTCCCCCCACCTCACCCCATCCCATCTCAGATCATGCATACTGCCATAACTATCCTGCATCTTTCTCTCAGTCTGTTTTTTATGCTTAAGAATTCACATTTTCCTCCGATAATCTCATATTATTCTAAAATATGGATACTTACTGTTCTAGTTTGTCTTCCATTGCTGTGACAAAACACTCTGACAGACACCAACTTGGGGAGGAAAGGGTTTATTCAGCTTACATCTCCCTAAACTGAATAGCAAAATCCTATTATTGAAGACCATAGACTTTGGACACTATGATACCATACTGGGTGCTGCATGAGAAAAGTCATCTACCTGGTTAGATTATTAATGCATACTACAATAAAACATGCCATGTATGATATGCCACTGATGGCATAGTGGAATGAATACTTAAGAGGCAAACAACTGCTTTGTTGTTGGATCTGAGGTCTGCTCTATGGAAGGGAATACATGCCTAGCAGTATAAATCTGGAAAAATGGGGTAGAACGATACTAAGAGCCAGAGATCAGTGAGTACTGTGGTAAAATAATATCCCCTGGACACAACAGGAACTTTGCATTCATGAACTCATAGTAACTGTGATTGCCTGTGACAGATCTGTGCAATATCAAACCAGTTAACATTCTAGCATGGGCAGGGGAAAGGACACAAACGACCCCAACACTAGTAGAGCAGCTACTGACAGTTGAAGGCTCTTAGAAGGACAGACAATTGTAAGAGTGTGGTGGTTACTGGTAGGTTTATCATGTTCAAGTGAATGGCTCCATACCCATGCACATGTGGACAGCACTTATTTGGTGTCCTGGTAAGTGGGTGTCCTGGTAAATTTTGACTGTGAACTTGACACACAGGTGAAGAGGATATTTCACGGAGCATGGGCGATTTTACAGTTGCGACCCCACTGAAGAAAAAAATGGTACCAAGAATACTCAACAGATATTAACTGCCAATAGCTCATTATCTGGGGTGACCCCTTACAATAGAATTTTATAGTCTCAATCTTGTATAAACCTTATGTAGGTAACCACAGCTGGTGTGATTTCATAAGTACAACAGTCATGTCAATGCCTAGAATGAGAAATGTCATTTCATAATATTTCTCCCATCCTCTAGCTCTTACTTTCTTTTCTTTTTTTTTTTTTTTGAGACAGAGTCTCCCTATAGCCTCAGCTGGCCTGTAACTCACTCTGTAGACTAGGCTGGCCTTGAACTCACAGAGATCCGCCTGCTTCTGCCTCCCAAGTGCTAGGATTAAAAGGGTGTGCCACCATGCCCGGCCTTAAAGGTGGTTCTTAGCTGCTGTGTGGGTACTGGGAATTGAACTTGGATCCTCTGCAAGAGCAGTTGGCACTCTTAACCACTGAGGCATCTCTCTGGCCCAAGCTCTTACTTTCTTTCCCACCCCATCTTCCATGATGTTCCACGAGCCTTGTAGGGGTTGATACAGATATTCTGTTTGGACTGGATTTCAGCACCCTATAGAAATTTATTCCATATACTGAAAAGTTATGAATATTTGTATTATCCTCTGCTCACTGCCCAAAGAACCTTTTCAAACCAAGACTAAGAGTGTCCTTTGTTTCTTTAATGTAACTGGTACAATGAATTTGTCATAGTTTAGCTATCTACTTGACACAATCCAGAATCACTAGATATAGGGAAGCTCAACTGAAGCATTTTCCTACTTCAGATTGTCCTGTGGCCATAACTGCGATGTATTTCCTTAACTGTTATTTGACTTATGAGGGTCCAGACCACTGTAGGCAGTATCATCCCACTATAGGTGGGCCTAAAACTGTAAAAGAAAGGTGGCTAATCAAAAACAACAAAATAACTAGGAACAAACCTAACTAAAGACAACAAAGATATCTACAACAAAAATTTAAACCCCTGAAGAAGGAGATTGAAGAAGACATCAGAGGATGGAAAGACCTCCCATGCTCATGGATAGAAAAATTAATATAGTAAAAATGTCCGTTCTACCCAAATTAATATACAGATTCAATGCAATCCCAATTAAAATCCTCAAGTGTTTCTTCTCAGACTTGGAAAAAAAATCCTTAAATTCATATGGAAAAACAAAAGACCCCAAATAGCCAAAGCAACCCTGAGGGAAAAAGAGCAATATGGAGGGGGTCACTACACCAGACATCCAACTATATTACAGGGCTATAATCATAAAAACAGCCTGATACTGGCACAAAAACAGACTGTAGACCAATGGAACAAAATTGAAGATCCGAATGAGCACATATAATTTCAGCCACCTCATATTTGAGAAAGGGGCCAAGAATACTCAATGGAGGAAAGAGCATTTTCAGCAAATGGCATTGCAAAACTGGATCACCTACAAAAATCAACTCCAAGTGGACCAAAGACCCAAAACTCTGATGGTGACTGAAGAAAACTTTGGCTGCAACCTACAAGACATATACATAGGAAAAGACTTTTTAAGTCAGACAGCAGCTTTGCAGAAAATAATGTCTATAATTGACAAGTGGGACCTCATTAAATTCAATAGCTTCTGTACAGTGAAATAAACAATCAGTAAGTGAAAACAAAACCCAGAGAATGGGAGGAAACCTTCACCAGTGATACATCTGACAGAGCATTAACATCCAGAATATATAAACTACTCAAAAAACAAATAAGTATAAAAATAAATGACTCACTCAAAAGGTGGAGTAAAGAGTTGAACAGAGACTTCACAAGTGAGGAAGTAAAGATGGCTGAGAAACATCTTTAAAAAGTGTTCAACATCTCAAATAATTAAGAAAATGCAAATTAAAACCACTCTAAGATATCATTTCACTCCAGTAAAACTGGCTATGATCAAGAAAACAAATGATCTCAAATGCTGGAGAGGTTGTAGGGAAAAGGGAACACTCATCCACTGGTGGTAGGAATGTAAACTCTCATACAACCACTATAGAAAGCAGTGTGGAGAATGCTTAAAAGATTCAAAATGTGCCTACAACCTCACCCAGTCATACCACTCCTGGTTATATTCCCACAAGACTCATCTTACTCCAGAGATACATGCACATCTATGTTTATTGCAGCTCTCATCACAATAGGGAAAAGCTGGAACCAACCCAAATACCCCTCAAATGATAAGTGGATAAAGAAAAAGTTGTACATCTAAGCAATGGAATTCTATGCAGTAGTAAAGAATGATGACATTGTGAACTTTTCAGGTAAATGGATGGAACTAGAAGATATTACACTAAGTTAAGTAGCACTGTCCCAGAAAAATAAATGATGAATGGAGTCACTCATTTGTGAATGCTAACACCAAGTACCTATATGTAAGGCAAACTGAGTAAAGTTAATGTTATATTTCTCTTTATCTAAAAGCAACTGTGCTCTTAGAATGTGAATCCCTTAATAGGCTCTAGAGTTAACCTGCCACTTATTTTCAGACTTTATAATATTGATATATGTCAAGACTATAACTGGAGGGCATGTAGGCATATTTTAGAGTAATATAAAATTAAAAGGCAAACATTTTAATCCTGAAATATAATTTGGAAATAATATACAGTTTATTTTCAGATGACATGATTTTAGTATAGGTGTGACACACACACACACACACACACACACACACACACACACACACACACACACGGTTTGAATGAGAATGTCCCCCATAGGCTTGAAGTATTCAGACATTTTGTCCCCAGTTGGTGGCGCTGTTTTGGGAGATCATAGACGGTGTGGCCATGCTAGAGGAAGTACATCACTGGGGGCAGACTTAGTGCAGCAAGCTTTGCAGGTCTCCAGTTGTTCTCTCTTGGCTTCCTGTGGTCATTGGAAAGTGTGAACCTTGGCTTTGTGCTCCAGCTCCTGCCACCATGCCTCCTGCCACAATGGACTCTAATTTCCTGGAACTGTCCGTAGTAAGCTCACATAAACTCTTCCTTTTATAAGTTCCCTTGGTCATGGTGGTTTTATCACAGCAACAGAAAATTGGCTAATACAGTTCTTTGTACCAGGTGTAGGGTTTGGGCTATGAAGAACCTGACCATGTGGTTGTTTGGAGAAATGTGGAAGTGTTTGGAACATTGGGCTAGACAAATCATTGAGTGCCTAAAGTTTGTTGCTGTGGAACTTGGAATAGTTATGATGAAAGTCGTAGACAATGGAGGCCTGGCTTGTGAAGCTTCAAGGGGAAGCAGACACCATCAGGGCTGTTTGCATATTTTTTTTTTAATTAAGAATCTGTGGGTTCTGGTCAGCTTGGGCTGAAGAATCACCTGTAAGTAACAAGAGACCAGAATCTAAAGTGAAATCTTTGCTGTACTGGGACAATTGATGCTGGTTAGCTGGGGCTGAAAAATCAGCTGTAAGTAACAAGAGATGAGCATCTTACACTGGTAATGTGTAAGAGTCTCCTATATGGTTCTGCTGTTGAAATGTGAAGTGGTCAAAGAGATCAACTGAGGCTTGGCACTGTGTGTGGCCAGGAAAGGCCATTGGTAAAAGTGTACCCTCAGTGGCAGTGAAGACCCCAGGATTGCAGAGGTCATGAAGAGAATCTGAGGCTTTGCACCCGGAGAGGTCAGAAGATATCATTGGTGAAGGTGCTGTCTCAGTTTCAGTGGTGACCCCAGCTTTTTGGAGATGCCAGGAACATGGGATGACCACCAAGAGCAGCAGTGGGTGTGGAATGGAGTCGGCCTGGGCCTGCGAGATGAGCTGTGTGTGGAATGGAGTCGGCCTGGGCCTGCGAGATGAGCTGTGTGTGGAATGGAGCTAGCCTGGGCCTGTGAGATGAGCCATGTGTACTGCAGATGGCAGATTCAGAAAAGTGGAGCTGCCGAAACGCTTTGGAGCCCCAAAGATTGTGAGTGAATCACAAGTGTCCAGCTTTAAGCTACTTTCCTGGACTTAGGTTTTGCTTATGTGTGCCCAATTCTTCTCTTTGAAATAAGACAGTACTTGTTTTAGATTTTACAGGAGCCCACAGTTAAAGAGACTTTTAATAAACTGTGAACTTTTAAGTGCTTGGACATTTAAAGGACTGTGGGGCTTTTAAGTTTGTACTGTCTTAGGTTGTGATTAATGTTAACATCATACCTTGGGTAAAAGTTCTGGAAAGGTAGTGGTTTAATAGTGATGTGTTTTGTGTGTCAAGTTGACAAGGGGTCAAGTGTGCTAGATAACTTTAGTGTCGACTTGACACACCTGGGTTGAGGGAGCCTCAATTGTGGAATTGGCTCCATTGTACTGGCCTGTGGCCACATCTGTGGAATATTATCTTGATTGTTGAACAATGTAGGAGGGCCCAGCCCACTATGGGTGGTGCCACCCTGGGCAGGATGTTGTATACGATATAAGAGTGCAGGCTGGGCAGGGGCCAGGGGAGCAAGCCAGTAAGCAGCATTCCTCCATGGCCTGTGCCTCAGCTCCTGCTTCCAGGTTCCTGCTGGAAAAGACTCAGAAGGGGATACAGGACATGTAGGAAACACTGCATGAACTTGGAAAAGGGGGGGGGGGCTTGGAAGAGGAAATGAATCTGGATTGAACTGAGAAGTAATGTATGAAATGCACAAAACTTCAATAAAAATATTAAAAAATAAAACAAACAAGGAAATAAAGCTATATTTTAATAAGTTAAAACAAAAAGAAAGATGGCTGAATTTGAGCCTGAGTGTGAACTTGCAAACAGCATTGTTCTGTAGCATCTGCTTCAGTTTTTGCCTCCAAGATTCTGCCTAAGCTCCTGTCCTGGCTTATCTTGGTGATGTAATAAAACCTTTCCTGGGGATAGAAATGGCTCAGCAGATAACTGCATTGGCTACTCCTATGGAGGACCTGGGTTCAATTCCCAGCAATCACATGGTGACTAACAACCACCTATATAACTCCAGGGAATCTGACACCCTCTTCTGACCAAAGCGGGCATTGCATGACATGGGGGCATCCACCTACATGCAGGCATGTGTGTCACTGGTGAAGATTTTCTCTCACTCTGTGGGCTTTCTCTTCTTTTTCTAGATATACAGAAGCTTTTGCATTTAATGAGGTCCCACTAGCTGATAGTTAACCTTAATTCCTGGGTAACTGATGTTCACTTTAAAGAGTCTTTTTTTACACCTATATCTTGTAGGTTACTGTAATGTTTTCTTCTAACACTTTCAGAGTTTCAGGTTTCACATTGAGGTCTTTGATCCATTTGGAGTTGACTTTTGTGCAAGGTGAAATACAAGCGTCTAGTTTCATTCTTCAATAAGTGGAGATCCACTTTTTCTATTTCTTCCAGTAGGTTTTTGTCACCTTTGTCAAATATCATGTGGCTGGAATTGCCTGTACTTATGTTTGGGTGTTTGGTTATGTTTCATTGACCTACATGTGCATTTTGTACCAGTACCATGCTGTTTTTATGACTATCTGTAATGTAGTTTAAGGTCTGGTAGAGCAATCCCCCAATACCCAGCATTACTCATTGTTCTTGGTATTGCTTTGACTATCAGAGGACTTTTCTGCTTCCATAAGAATTTTAGGCTTTTTTTTCTAGTCCTGTGCATAATGTCATGGAGATTTTGATTGGGATTTTATTGAATATGTATATTGATTTAACTAGGATAGTTGTTTTCACAATATTAATTCTTCTTATCCATGAGTATGGGAGGTCTTTTCATCTTCTGGTGCCTTCTACAATTTCTTTCTTTGAAGATTTGAAATTTTCATTGTAGTGATCTTTGATGTATTTTTTTCGGGTTTATTTTGACATATTTTTGAGGCTATTGTAAATGGTATGGTTACCATGTACTCTTTCTTCAATTGTCTGTTATTGATATATAGAAAGCTACTGTTTTTTGTAGATTGATTTTTGTATCCTGCCACTTTACTGAACATGTTCATTATTTCTAGGCATTTTCTTGTGGAATTTTTGGGACAAAATTACAAGATTATCAAATCTAGATACGTGACCCATATTCCCCACCCTATCCCCCCACCCCACCAGAGCTCATGTATTCTGCCAAACATGCTTCTCATCTCTTTCTCAGTCTTTCTCAAAATTCTCCATGTGGAAGTTGACTGTTTTGAGCAAAAGTTCACTGTTTCAGTCAGTTCTTTGATGCAGTCCTATCTGTTATTGCTGTGTTGTTGTTGTTGTTGTTGTTGTTTCCAATATGTATCACTACCAACTGCTTGGAGTAAAGCTCAAGGGGCCATGCACAAGAAATACTTACAACTAGGTAATTGGCACTAGCATCTACAGATGAGGGATACCATTCGTCATTTGTTTTAGTGGGACTGTGTTACTTCACTCAGCATGATGTCTTCTACCTCCAGCCATTTTCCTCCAAAGCTCATGATGTCATCTTTCTTTACTGCTGCATAGAACTCCATTGTGTAGATGTACCACATTTTCTCGATACACTCATCAGTTGAGGGGCATTTGGGTTGGTTCCAGTTGAGTGTTCCCCTTTCCCCACAACTTCTCCAGCACTTGGTATCATTTGTTTTCTTGATCCTAGCCAGTCTTATTGGAGTAAGATGATACTTAAAGTGGTTTTGATTTGCATTTCCTTAATAATTAATGATATTGAACACTTCTTAAGATGTTTCTCAGCCATCTCTAATTCCTCACTTGTGAAGTCTCTGTTCAGCTCTTTGCTCCACCTATTGAGTGGGTCATTTGTTTTCTTCTCTGTTTTTTGAGTAGTTTATATATTCTGGAAATCAATTCTAGGTCTGATGTGTCTGCAGTGAAGGTTTCCTCCCACTCTGTGTGATTTCTCTTCACTTCCTTGATTGTTTCTTTTGATGTACAGAATCTTTTGAGTTTAATGAGGTCCCATTTGTCAATTGTCAACCTTAATTCTTGTGCAGCTGCTGTCTGATTTAAGAAGTCTTTTCCTATGCCTGTCTTATAGTCTGATGCCAACTTTTTCTTCTATCACCTTCAGAGTTTGGGGTATCATGTTGAGGTCTTTAATCCATCTGGAATTGACTTTTGTATAGGATGAAAGGTAGGGGTTTAGTTTCATTCTTCTACAAGTGGTGATCCAGTTTTGCCAACACCACTTGATGAAGATGCTGTCTTTTCTCCACTGTGTCTTCCTTGTCAAATATGACATGGCTGAAATTGTATGTGCTCAAGCTTGGATCTTTGATTTTGTTCCATTGGTCAACAGGTCTGTTTTTGTGCCAGTACCAGGCTGTTTTTTTTGACTATAGCCTTGTAGTATAGTTTGAAGTCTGGTATAGAGATCCTCCCTGTGTTGCTCTTTTCACTCAGGGTTGTTTTGGCTACTTGCGGTCTTATGTTTTTCAAAATGAATTTAAGGACTTTTTTTCCAAGCCTGTGAAGAAACTCTTGGGGATTTTAATTGGGATTGCTTTAAATCTATACATGAGTTTGGGTAGTGGACATTTTTACTATGTTAATTTTCCCAATCCATGAGCATGGGAGGATTTTCCATCTTCTGATATCTTCTTCAATTTCTTTCTTTAAGTGTTTAAAATTTTTGTTGTAGAGATCTTTGGTATCTTTGGTTAGGCTTGTTCCTAGGTATTTTATTGTTTTTGAGGCTATCGTGAGTGGGATGGTCTCCTTGAATTCCTTCTCCAGTTGCTTGTTGTTGGTATAAAGAAAGGCCACTGATATTTTAGGTTGATTTTGTATCCTGCCATTTTGCTGAAGATGCTAATTGTTTCCAGGAGTTGTCTGGTGGAGTTTTTAGTGTCCATTAAGTAAACAATCATATGATCAGCAAATAGGGATAGCTTGACTTCCTCTTTCCAATTAGTACTCCTTTGATTTCCTTTTCTTGCCTTATTCCTCTAGCAAGGGTTTCAAGCACTATATTGAAGAGGAGTGGTGACAGGGGGCAGCCTTGCTGAGTTCCTACCTTTAAAGGGAATGTTTCCGTCATTTCCCCATTTAGGATGATATTGGCTGTGGGTTTCCTGTATATGGCTCTGTTTACATTGAGGAATGATCCCGCCAATCCAATTCCTTCTAGGACTTTAAGCATGAAGGGATGCTGGATTTTGTCAAAGGCTTTTTCTGCATCACTTGAGATGATGGTGTGTTTTTTGTCTTTCAGTCCATTTATATGCTTGATGATGTTTATTGATTTTCGTATGTTGAACTATCCCCGCATCTCTGGTATGACTCCAACTTGGTCATGATGGATGATCTTCTTGATGTTGGTCTGTATGCGATTTGCCAGTATCCTGTTTAGAATTTTGGCATCTGTGTTCATTAGGGAGATGGGTTTATAGTTCTCCTTTTTGGTTGTATCTTTGCCTGGTTTTGGTAATAGAGTGATGCTGGCTTCATAAAAGGAATTTGGGAGAATTCCCCCTCTGTTTGTATCCTTCTAAATAATTTCAGTAATAATGGTTGTAAGACTTTTTGAAATGTTTTCTAGAAATCTGCCATGAAACCATCTGGGCCTGGGCTTTTTTTAGTTGGGAGGTTTCTTTTTCTTTTTTTTTTTTT
>VZQC01006430.1:1182771-1225155 GCA_009823505.1 Rhizomys pruinosus
GCACGCAGACAGTACATTCACACATACAGAAATAAAATTAAAAAAAAAAAAAAAGAGCAGTCAGTGCTCTTAACCGCTAGGCTATCTCTCCAGCCCTCGTCTATTATTCTTTTGAAGATCTGTTCAATACCATTCTCTTGGGATTCTTCTCCTTCCTCTATTCCTATGATGTGGAGGTTTGGTCTTCTCATAGTGTCCCACAGTTCCTGGTTGTTCCACTTTTGTGTATTTAAAAATTTTTCATAATCTTTACTTGAGGTTTTAAATTGTTCTGTGTTATCTACCAGGTCTGATATTCTTTGTTCTGCTTTCTCCATTCTGCATTTGAGGCTTTTTCCATTCCTTTCCTCTTGATTGGATGAGTGTTTGATTTCCTTTTTCATTTCCTCTTCTGATTTCTTTAGTATTTCTTCTTCCTTTTGGAGCTTCTCAATCTCTTCCTGTAGCTCTTTGTTTTGATGGTTGGTTTCCTTATCTTTTTCAGCATGGGATCTTTTCAGTGTTTCCACTTCCTTCCAGAGTTTGTCATTCTCTCTCTCTAGGTCCTTCTTGAGTTCCTCATTCTCTTTTCTTAATTCTTTGATTTGCTCTTTATAATCTTGTACTTCTTTAAGTATGTTCACAATTGTGCTTCTGATATCTGTGTCCTGTGCCATCTGCAGGGGATCCCTCTGTAGGAATCTTCCACAGGGTTGGTAGAGCTTGGTGCAGGATTATCCTACACCTTTCCCATGTTGTCTCTTCTTTGTGTTCCTGGCAGATGGACTTCTCCTTGCCTGTATTCCAATGTGAGTCCGAAATGCCTCTTCACTGTGTTGAAGGCTTGCTTTGCTTTCCTCCTACAGATGCTTTTGTAATCCCAGTTGGTGGGTGGGGGGGTGCTCTTTAGCCTGCACCCTGGTACCTGTGCTTCAGGTGGTTTGAGGCGATCTCTAATCTCAAGAATTACACAACCTCACTTTTTATACCAACTGGGAGGATAACTCTGCCCCCACAGCCACAAAAGCCAATTAAGCCAAAGACCACTAGATTAAATCAAACAACAATCCACCTTCCTGAAACACCCAGCTCCTACCTACCTGTGCTTCAGGTGGTCTTGGGAGATCTCTGATCCTCAGTTGTAATTCTGATGGGGTTCCCTTTATATGTGACTTGTTTTTCTTTGTAGATTTCAGTATTCTCTCTTTCTTTTATACATTTATTGTTTTTACTATGATATGCCATGGGAAATTTCTTTTATGATCCAATATTTGGTGTTCTACGTACTTCTTGTGTATGTATGAACATATCTTTCCTTAATTTGAGGAAATTTTCTTCTATAATTCTGTTGACTGTCTTCTGGTCAATAACATTGACCTGTGATTCTTTTCCTTGCTCTATGGCTATGGTATATAAATTTGATATTTTCATGGTGTCCCACATTCCCTTCATATTCCATTCCCTTTTTAAATTTCATAATCCTTTCTTGAGTTTATTGTCTGTTCTTGACATCCTGTTTTTCATTTCATTTATTCTATTTGTAAGGTTTTCTCCTGTCGTTTCAAATTTGTTTATTGATTTTTCCCTTTGTTCTTTATTTCAGCCTGAATTTTCTTCAATATTTCCATCTCTTTTGTGAATTCAGTCATAATTTTATCCCTATCTTCTTTCAATTTTTATTCATTTATGTATTATTTAAATTAATTGAATTCTTTGATCGTGTTTATGATTGTTCATTTTATGTTGTTGTTGGTCTTTTTGAGACAGGGTCTCCCTGTAGCTCTGGCTCTCCTGGAAATTGCGATGTAGACCAGGCTGCCCTTGATCTCACAGAGATCTGCTGTCCTCTGCCTCTCAAGTGCTAGAATTAAAGGTGTGTGCCCCAACACCTGGCATGATTATTCTTTTAAAATTCTGTATCCTGGATTATCTCTAACAGGTTCTCATTGTAGAACTCTTCTATTGGACTTAAAGTGTTTGGTGAGAACAGATTATTTGGTTTTCATATTATTGTTTGACTTTGTAATTTTGGCATGCGGATTTCTTTTGGAAGCAAGTGGTCACAATGTAGGGGAATGGACACAGTGCACTTTTGTAAGCTGACCTCCACATGGAGGCTGGATTCATACACTCATGTAGTCTGCAATGGTCTGAACCTATTTCCTAAGTACCTTTAGATTTATACAACATGATACTATTCACTTCATCCCTTATCTCCTACTAGACTCTTATAAACATTATTTTATTTTGCTACATTTTTTTACTAATTTCCCACAACTTCCATTCTGAAATCCATTCTTGTCTTCCTGGTCTTCAAGTTATCAAGTAGTCTCACATGAGCCAAATAGCCACACTTAGCATCTTATTTCACCAGAAGTAGAATCTGATAAATATGGTAATGCATCTGAATTAAATGGAGATATAATTCGCTGTTGCCCACATTTGCTTTACATAAAATCTGTAGAGCAAGAACTTTGGGATTGACACATACAAATGTTCTCTATAATTTCTCTGTTGTACAGTATCATCTTGTAGCATTCTCTTTAAGATGATTTAACGTAAAAATTAAGTTTGCTTCCCAAGTTAATCATATATAGTCACCCAAAACAACATGGGTGAATTTGATGAAATCTATGCCTTGACTCCACCCTATAGTCATGTATAATACAACTATCTTCTGGAGACTCATACGCTAAAAAAAAAGGGGGGGGGATACAGAAAGACATGAAACCTTTTCATCAAACCCTTGCAATTCAAATCTTAAAACTAACTATGGGAAAAGATTTGTTTGTTCCAACAGGACAAAACGTCACCAACTTAACGGCTGAGAAAGAAAAGATACAGGTTTGCATTGAGTAGGATGTACCAAAAAGTGGCAACGGAAAGGCTGACCCGTCTGAACATTCAAAGGAAGAAAAGCCTCAGATTGCCATAAACATCGAACCCCTCTGTGGATCCTACATGTAACAACTAGTTATAATGAGTCCTAATGAAACTTACCTTCTAGGTGCCACAAAGGTTCTGATATGAGAGACTTCCTTGCCTTCCCACCCATAGAACAAGGAGAAATATGACAATGATGAGGTCGCTCCCCAACTGTAAATTGGAGACAACTATTGTAGAGGTAATCTCTTATAAAACCGGTAAAACTGCTTTCTTTAATTGACTACTAGACATGGGAACTGTGGAAGGGATTACTCTCTGTTCAGAACCAAATATAATACTAAAGTCCTAGGGCTATGCACTCAGGCAAAATATATTAATACAGGAGCTCTGACATCAGCAATGGATTGTTCTACCAGGTGGATGTTGGCCAGGGGATCCAAGGCCCCACAAAAGGTAAGGGCTCCTTGCCTCTAAGTTGGGATACCTACAGGAGGAGAGGCAATAAGACCCTGCTGCCGAAGACCTGACGTTAACATGGGAGGGATGTATTGAGACCACACATGCAAGTGTACAGATGGCCTCTGGAATGCCAGAGAGTGTTACCAAAGGCCACTAAACCAATAAAGCAAATATGGGTCTCCCTGAGTCAAGCAAGACTCCACCGTCAGCACCAGCTACACCTCACCTGCCTGGAAATACTGTGCAGCAGAGGCAGCCATGTGCCTGTATATCCCAAATCTAATTGGCTATTGGCTCTCCCCTTGGAGAAATAACCCATGGCTGATGCCACAAGCTTACATCCTCTACAGGTTAGGAGATGTTATAAGCCACAGTAAGACCCTGTCATATTTAACAGGGGGGAAAATTGTAATTCATGGATTAACATATCCAAACATGTGTCTATGCTAAAGTAACCTACCATAACTATTAGTGCTGCTTAAATACCTATATATCTAATTGCTTGTTCTTCATTAGTAGGATCGAAAGGTTATTCCTGGACAAACTGTCAGCCCATGAAAGGAAACAGCCAGAATTGACCAGAGTCCAAGTCAACAGCTCCAGAGAGAGTGGACTGTTTTACCTCTCATCCACCTGTGCCCCTTTTCTAAGCCTAGGGAACAACCTGCGGAAGAGGGGGCGTGGTAGAATGTAAGGGCTGCGATTGGGGTGAATGGTGAAACTACAGCAATGTAGTCTGGACACTCATTTGATCAACTTGATTGAACAAACAACCTGTCACCCCCCACTGGATGGTGGGGCTGTAGGTGTTTGGGCACAACAGCCTGCAGATAGATTTTGCATGAAGTATGCTTGTACTCATGGATTATCACTTATAGCTAAAAATGAAAAAAAAAAAAACTGAGAGAAAGATGCAGGACAGTTATGGCAGAATGCATGATCTGGGATGGGGTGGGGGTGGGGGGGAGGGAAAGGGAAATAAGCCTGAACTGAATTGGAAAAATGTATGAAATGCACAAAGCATCAATAAAATCTAATTTAAAAAAAATGTGCAGAAGATCTAGCAGGTGAAGTATCAGTGATTATAGTCTGCGCAGCCAACATTGAGGCACCAGAACCCAAAGAAACACACAAACAAATCAACATGCCAAAGACACACACACACACAACACACACACACACACACACACACACACAAAACCAACATGGGAAAAGCTCACAATAAATCCACACCGACCTCTACCAAGCCTGATTCCTACAATGAGAACTCCCTGGAAAGAAACCAAGAAATAGACTTTAGAAGAACAATTGGGGACATATGCAAATAAATTAGAGAAATAAGGGAAGAGAATGAAAAACTCAAGATGTACCAAGAGGGTGATAATGACAAACGTTGGAAAGAACTAAGGGGAGAGATATTGAAATGCTCAAGAAGGACCTAAAGGGAGATAATGACAAATGTTGGAAAGAACTAAAGGGAGAAAATTACAAACTCCAGAAGGAAGTAGAAATGCTAAAATATCCCAAGATGAAATGAAAAAAGAAAATCACCAATGAACCAAGGAGCTACAAATGAGAATTACAGGCTCCAGAAGGAAAGGGAGATACTAAAGAAATCACAGGATGAAATGAAAAAGGAAATTGAACACTCATCCACTCAACAGGAAAGGATGGGAAAAAGCCTCAGAAGCAGAATGGAAGAAGCAGAAAAAAAGAATATCAGACATGCAGGATAATATGGACCAACAAGAATGGTCAAACAAAGATTATAAATTTTTTTTAAAAAAATTACATCCAAAGTAGTTGGGCGTAATGCATATTGGAAACAACAACAATAACAACAACAGAAAGGACTGCATCATAGAACTGACTGAAACAGTGAACTTCTGCTCAAAACAGTCAACTTCCTCATGTAGAATATTGAGAAAGACTAAGAGATGAAAAGCATGTTTGGCAGAATGCATGAGCTCTGGCGGGGTGGGGGAATGGGCGGGAACACGGGTCTAGATTTGTTAAAAAAATAAAAATAAATTTATGTGAAAAAAAACACAACACAAGAGTGGAACAACCAGGAATTGTGGGACACTATGAAAAGACCAAAGTTCCCCAACATAGGGATAGAGGAAGGGGAAGAATCCCAAGACAACACTATTGACCAGATGTTCAACAGGATAATAGAAGAAAATTTCCCCAAACTGAAAAAAAAAAACCAAACCCAAATCCATACAAATACAAGAAGCACATAGAACACCAAACAGACAGGACCAGAAAAGAAATTCTACACGCCATATAATGGTTAAAACACTAGATGCTCAAAACAGGCAACATACGAAAAGCCACAAGAGAAAAACAACAAGTTACAAATAAGGGGAAACCCATCAGAATCACACCTGACTTCTCAGCGCAAACTATGAAAGCTAGAAGAATGTGAACCAAAGTATTCCCAGTACTAAAAGACTTTAGATGCCAAACCAGACAACTATGCCAAGCAAAAATGTCAATTGTAGTAGAAGGAGAAAGAAGAATCTTTCACGACATGAACAAGATGAAACAATACATGCCTAAGAAACCAACACTTCAGAAAAATCCTCAAAGCAATACAAAGAACAGAGGGAGGGAGCAACTATCCCTAAGCAATGAAAGAGAGAAAACAACAAAAGCATAACACAGTAAATACAAACCTAGACCAAGAATGCAAACAAAAAACATGGTAAAAGGAAACAACATATATCTCTCAATAATAACCTTAAATACTAATGGTCTAAATTACCCAATCAAAAGGCATAGACTGGGAGAATGGATTAGGAAACTAAATCCTTCTATATGCTGTTTACAAGAAACCCATCTCACCCTCAAAGACAGACACCAACTTAGAGTGAAAGAATGGAAAAAACTTCCAAGCGAATGGTATCAAGAAACAAGCTGGAGTGGCTATTCTAATATCAGACAAAATAGATCTCAAAGTAAAATTAATCATAAGAGTCAAAGAGGGCCAGTACAACCTTATCAAAGTAACAATGAACTATGAAGACTTCACAATCATAAATGTCTATTCAGCAAACTCTGGTGCACCTAACTTTATAAACACTACTCTGCAGGACGTCAAGACACAGATTAATCCTAACACACTAATAGTGGGGGATTTTAACATCCCACTGAGCCCCTTGGATAGATCAACAGGACAAAAAATAAACAGAGAGACATCAGAAGTGAACAATACAATACACCAAATGGATTGCACAGACATCTAAAGAAAATTCCACCCAAACACCAGATAATATACTTTCTACTTAGAACCTTAAAGAACATTCTCCAAAATAGAACACATATTGGGGCACAAAAGTAACCTCAACAAATACAAAAGGATCAAAATTATTCCATACATTCTATCAGACCAAAGTGCAATAAAGATCAGTATGAACACCAGAATAAGTCCAACTAGCTCCAAGAACACATGGAGACTAAACAACACAATCCTGAGTAATGAATAGGTCAGGGAAGGAATAGAGTGAAATAAAAGTATTCATGGAACTGAATGAAAAATACAATACAGCACAACAAAACCTGTGGGATACTTTCAAAGCAGTCTTGTGATGGTAGTTTATAGCCCTAAGTGCCCACATAAAAAAACAGAAAGGGAACAAATAAATGACCTAACACTGCAGCTAAAAACACTTGGGAGGAAACAATAAATGAACCCTAAACCCGACAGGAAGAAATCATAAAAATCAGAACAGTAATCAATGAAATAGAAACAAAGAAAACAATACATAGAATCAACGAATCCAAAAGATGGTTCTTTCCAAGCAAGGAGCTGGAGAGATAGCCTAGTGGTTAAGAGCATCGACTGCTCTTGCAGAAGACCCGGGTTTGATCCCCAGCACCCACATGGCAGCTGAGAACCATCTGTAACTTCAATTCCAGGAGAACTCCAGTTCTAGGGGAATCTGACACCCTCTTCTGACCTCCGCGGCATTGCACCACACAGGTGCACAAACCTCCATGCAGCAATACATTCACACACATAAATAAATAAATAAAATAAAAATTAAAAAAAAAGAAAAAATAAACAAAATAAATAGACCTCTAGTGGAGTTAACCAAAGAGAGAGAGAGAGAGAGAGAGAGAGAGAGAGAGAGAGAGAGAGAAACTCAAAATCAATAGTATTAGTGATGAAAGGGGAAACATCACAACAAAGAAAAGATCCAGATGATCATAAGGGAATACTTCAAAAACCTATACTCTACAAAATTTGAAAACCTAAGATAAGTGGATGAATATCTGAAATCCTGGGAGCTAACAAAGCTTAACCAAGAAGATATTGACAGTATAAACAGACCCATAATATTTGAGGAAATTGAAGATATAATAAAAAAAATCTCCCAACTAAAAAAAAACAACCCAGGCCCAGATGGTTTCACAGCAGAATTCTATAAAACATTTAAAGATGTCCTCCAACCATTGCTACTAAAACTGTTCAGAAGGATACAAACAGAGGGAATTCTCCCAAACTCCATCTATGAAGCGAGCATCACTTTAATACCAAAACCAGGCAAAGATTCAAGCAAAAAAGAAAGCTCTAGACCCATCTCACTAATATGCAAAAATTCTCAGCAATATGCTTGCAAATCACATACAGACCCACATCAAAAAGTTCATCCATCATGATCAAGTTGGATTCACACCAGAAATACAGGTATGGTTCAACATACATAAATGAATAAACATCCAAAACTACATAAATGGACTTAAAGATAAAAACCACATGGTCATCTCAGTTGATGCAGAAAAAGCCTTTGACCAGATCCAGCATCCCTTCATGTTTAAAGTCCTAGAAGAAATAGGACTTAAAGGACCATTCCTCAACATGATCAAAGCCATATATTGCAAACCCACTGCCAACATCATCCTATATGGAGAAAAATTTTAACCATTTCCCTTAAAGGTGGGAACCTGGCATGGCTGCCCCTTATTGCCACTCCTCTTCAACATAGTGCTTGAAACACTTGCTAGGGCAATAAGACGAGAGAAGGAAATTAAAGGAATACTAATCAGAAAAGTACAAGTTAAGCTATCCCTTTTTGCAGATGATAAGATAGTTTGCCTAAAGGATGCTAAAAACTCCACCAGAAAACTTCTAGAAACGATTAAGAGTTTTAGTAAAATGGCATGGCGGGATACAAAATTAACCTAGAAAAATCAGTAGCCTTTCTTTTTTTATAATATTTATTTGTTTATTTTTAAGGGATTCTACAATATAAGAGCACAGTTGTTTTCAGATCACATTAACGTTGCTCAGTTTGCCATACAATTAGGTAATTGATGCTAGCATCCACAGATGAGGAATACCATTTGTCTTTTGTTTTTCTGGGCCTGTATTACTTCACTCAGCATGATATCTTCTAACTCCATCTATTTACCTGCAAAGTTCATGATGTCATCTTTCTTTACTTCTGGATAGAACTCCATTGTGTTTCTCTATCCACTCGTCACTTGAGGGGCACTTGGGTTGGTTCCAGCTCTTTGCTATTGTGAAGAGAGCTGCAATAAACATAGCTGTGCATGTATCTCTGCAGTAAGATGGGTCTTGTGGGTACATACCTAGAAGTGGTATGGCTGGGTCAGGTGGCAAATTCATTCTGAGTCTTCCAAGGGTTCTCCACACTGCTTTCCATAGTGGCTGTATGAGTTTACATTCCCACCAGCAGTGGATGAGTGTACTCCTTTCCCCACAACCTCTCCAGCACTTGTTTTCTTGATCCTAACCAGTCTTATTGGGGTGAGATGATATCTTAACATCATTTTTATTTGCATTTCCTTAATTATTAGTGATGTTGAACACTTAAGATGTTTCTCTGCCATCTCTAATTCCTCACTTGTGAAGTCTCTGTTCAGCCGTTTGCTCCATCTTTTGAGTGGGTCATTTGTTTTCTTTCTTTGTTTTTTTGAGTAGTTTATACATTCTGTAAGTCACTGCTTTGTTGGACATATCTGCAGTGAAGGTTTCCTCCCACTCTGTGGGTTTTCCCTTCACTTCCTTGATTGTTTCTTTTGATGTACAGAAACTTTTGAGTTAAATGAGGTCCCATTTGTCAATTGTCGACCTTAATTCTTGTGCAGCTGCTGTCTGATTTAGGACGTCTTTTCCTATCTCTATGTCTTATAGTCTGCTGCCAACTTTTTCTTCTATCACCTTCAGAATTTTGGGTTTCACATTGGGGCCTTTGATCCATCTGGAGTTGACTTTTGTAAAGGGCAAGAGGTAGGGGTTTACTTTCATTCTTCTAAAAGTGGTGATCCAGTTTTGCCAACACCACTTGCTAAAGATGCTCTTTCCTCCATTGTGTCTTCTTGGCCCCCTTGTCAAATATGAGGTAGCTGAAATTGTATTTGCTCAAGTTTGGATCTTCAGTTTTGTTCCATTGGTCAACAGGTCTGTTTTTGTGTCAGTACCAAGCTGTTTTTATGACTATAGCCCTGTAGTATAGTTTGAACTCTGGTATAGAGATTCCCTCCTATATTGCTCTTTTCACTCAAGGTTGGTTTGGCTATTCGGGGTCTTTTGTTTTCCAAATGAAATTAAGGACTTTTTTATTCCCTTGGCAATTCCAGTTGGCTGGGTGTGTGTGTGTGGGGGGGGGAGATATACCTGCAGTACTCTGTGCTTCAGGTGGTCCTGGAAAATCCTGGATCTAAGCTCTGTGCATTTCAAGTCAGTAGCCTTTCTTTACACCAACAGTAAACGAGTGGAAAGGAATATAAGACCTTCTCATTCACAATATCCTCAAAAGTAATAAGATACCTGGGAACAAACCTAATCAAAGATATCAAAGACCTCTGCAACAAAAATTTTAAACCCCTGAAGAAGGAGATTGAAAATGACATCAAAGATGGAAAGACCTCCCATGCTCATTGATTGGGAAAATTAATATAGTAAAAATGTCCATTTTACCCAAATTGATATACAGATTCAATGCAAGCCCAATCAAAATCCCTATGAGCCTCTTCACAGACTTGGAAAAAAAACCCTTAAATTCATATGGAAAAACAAAAGATCCCGAATAGCTAAAGCAACCCTGAGTCAAAAATGCAATACAGTGGGGATTGCTCTACTAGACTTCAAACTATACTACAGGGCCATAGTCATAAAGACAGCCTGGTACTGGCACAAAAACAGACCCATTGACCAATGGAACAAAATTGAAGATCCAAACTTGAGCTCATACAATTTCAGCCACCTGACTTTTGACAAAGGGACAAAAATACCTCAATGAAGGAAGGCTAGCATCTTTAGCAAATGGTCCTTGCAAAATTGGATCACCATTTGTAGAAGAATAAAATTAAAACCCTACCTCTCACCCTCTACAAAAATAAATTCCAAGTGGATCAAAGATCTCAACATGAAACCTGAAACCCTGAAGGTGATAGAAGAAAAAGTTGGCAATAACCTACAAGACATAGGCATAAGAAAAGACTTTCTAAAGCATTTACATGCAGAATATATAAACTACTCAAAAAACAAAAAAAGTAACAAAGCAAATGACCTACTCAAAAGATGGAGTAAAGAGCTGAACAGAGACTTCACCAGTGAGAAATTAAAGATGGATGAGAAACATCTTAAAAAGTGTTCAACATCTGGGGCTGGAGAGATGGCCTAGCGGTTAAGAGCGCCGACCGCTCTTACAGAGGACCCGGGTTCGATCCCCAGCACCCACATGGTGGCTAAGAACCGTCTGAATCTCCAATTCCAGGAGAACTCCAGTTCCGGGGGAATCCAACACCCTCTTCTGACCTCCGCGGCATTGCACGACACGGGTGCACAAACTTGCATGCAGACAGTACATTCATACACATACATAAATAAATAAAATTAATAAAAAATTAATTAAAAAAGTGTTCAACATCACTAATAATTAAGAAAATGCAAATTAAAACTACTCTCAGATATCATCTCATTGTGATATGGCTAGCTAAGATCAAGAAAACAAAAGACACCAAATATTGGAGAGGTTGTGGGGAAAGGGAAACACTCATCCACTGCTGGTGGGAATGTAAACTCGTACAACCACTATGGAAAGCAGTGTGGAGAATGCTTAAAAGACTCAAAATGAACCTACCACCTGACCCAGTCATACCACTCCTGGGTATATACCCAAAAGACTCATCCTACTGCTAAGGTACATGCACACCCATGTTTATTGCAACTCTCTTCACAATAGTGAAGAGCTGGAACCAACCCAAATGCCCCTTAACAGATGAGTGGATGATAAAAATGGAGTACTATTCAGTGGTAAAGAAAGATTACATTATGAGCTTTGCAGGTAAATCGATGGAACTCAAAGCCATTATGCTAAGTGAAGTACCACAGTCCCAGAAAAGAAAGGGTGAATGGTTTCCCTCATTTGTTGATGCTAACACCAAATCCCCCCAGATGAAAGGCAAGCTGAACAACATTATTGTTATATTTCTATTTATCTGAAAGCAACTATGTTGTTATAATGTAAATCTCCCCAGGGGCTCTAGAATCCACCCACCACTTATTTTTAGACTATGCAATTACTGTATGTGCATGGAGAGTATGTATCCATATTTCAGAGTAATATAAATTAAATGGGGGAAAATGTGAATTTCTAATCATAAAAAAAACCTGAGAGCAAGATCCAGGACAGTTATGGCAGAATGCATTATCTGGGGTGGGGTGGGGGAAAGGGAAAAGGGAATATGCCTAAACTGAATTGAAAAATGATATCTGAAATACACAAATCATCAATAAAACACAAAAAATAATTATAATTATAAAAATGTTTTTAGGCTAAAAATATTACTTTGTAATATGTATTCATTCTGTTGGTCTGTTGCTCTAGAGAACTCTAATAAAACTGTTCTTACTCCCAGATTGGTAAAGATTCCTAATCTGATAACCTAGATTTTGAGGAGGCTGTGAGAAAATAGGCACACTCATTCTTTCTTGGAAGAATATAAAATATAATACTTATATGATAGCAATCTTGGATACTTTGTTTATATAAGGCTAGGGCTCACATTTTGAGTATAGCAGATTTAAATATAAACACAGTGATAATTGTTGATTTGGGTCATAGATCTGGTCATACCAATGAAATAAGTAACAACTAACTCTCTTTCTCAATTTATTTTTCTCATTGGGGATGTGAACAGAAGTTCTTGTAAAATCTGTACCTCACACTGAACCTTCTGCAAGGCTGACTAACTGACTGGAACTTCCATGACTGTGGTGATGTTGGAATGTTGCAGGTCCAGAGCTTAACTATTTATCTTGGGCTATCTTTTTTCCTTTTACTAGCCATTCCTTGTCCACCACTATGTCTGATCTGAAATCCTGTGAGGAACACATAAAGCTTTTGGAATCTGTGAACATAATGAATGCCTAGTTTCCACCAACCAAAAGGCTAAGAATGTTACTAAGATAACATCTGAAGTCTACATTTGAAATTTCTCCACTCTCCTGTATCCCGCTGTGGAGGTTTGAATGAGAATGTCCCTAACAGGATCTCAATATTTGGACATTTTGTCCCCAGTTGGTCCTGTTTTGTGAGGTTTTAAGAGGTGTGGACTTGATAGAGGGAGTTGTCAGTGGGGGCAAGCTTTGAGAGTTCTTAAGGCTTGCTACATTATCAGGTGTTCTCTGCTTCCTGTGCCCACTTGAAGATGTGAGGATTTAACTCTCTGACCACCTTAACCTCTCTCCCCACCATGAGAGACTCTAATACCTCTGGAACCATAAGTTCAAATAAACTCTTCTTTTTTATACATTCCCTTGGTCACAGTATTTTATCACGGGAACAGAAAAATTAACCATGACACCCACCTACCTGATGTCTCCACCAGTGTGTTTTAAAAACTGCTTTGACTTATGACTTTCTTTGTTCTGTTTCTATAATAATATTTATCTGTTACCATGTTGGAACATGGAATTTAGTGTAACTTGAATCTATGTTACCAGGCCATATTGACTCATATTTGGTTCAAAAATATTTTCCATCTCTTTTGATGTGAGAGTTGTATTTTACATTGTCAGAAACTATTAACACACTAGTATTATTTAAAGAAAATATTTTAGAAATTATAGAACCAAAAGCAAAATATAATAAAAATAATCAAACAATTTCTGAGTTATTCTCTTCCTCAATCTCCACCAGTTAGAATGTACATAGAAGTATAGTCTTTCCCCACATGTCTATCTTTAGGGCGGTAATAGACTCCAATGAATTGTTCAATATCACTCAATTGTAGCCAGGTATTACAGTATTTGGGGCATATTCATTATGGATGAACCAGTCTCAGATCACCAAACAATGCCAAACCCTGAGCCCCGTTTTCCAATGTTATAGGCACAGATTTGAGTTTGAAGATTACCCATAAGAATATCCCAGGGTACCTATTAACTGATCCACATCCTTGTGTTCCCAAGGCAAAGAATTATAACATAACACATGGTTAGAAATAGAAATAGAGGGGCCAGAGAGATGGGTCAGTGTTTCAGAGCACTGCCTGCTCTTGCAGAGGACCCAGGTTCAAATATCTGCACCCATATGGCAGCTAACAACCATCTGTAAATCCAGTTCAATGGGGATTCGACACATTCTTTTGACCTCCAAAGGAATTACATGGTATGGATTCGTTTACATGCACACAGGCTATACACTCAGACACATTACAAAATAGAACTAGAAATAGAAATAGAGACAGTTCTTTATGAAAGTAAAGTACTGTACTGCTCATGGTGTCTTGAGCCATACTATGCTGCTAGAGGCTGGGATAATATTAGTAGAGGTAGTCTGTCTCTTAGATCTCAGCTAGGAGCCAATAAGACCATATTCCCTTTTTAGGCACAGATACTAGCAAGTACCCTA
Organism: Rhizomys pruinosus; assembly: GCA_009823505.1. Classification (NCBI taxonomy): domain Eukaryota; kingdom Metazoa; phylum Chordata; class Mammalia; order Rodentia; family Spalacidae; genus Rhizomys; species Rhizomys pruinosus. Next base: position 1,196,988 of record VZQC01006430.1, read on the forward strand.
TGAAGACTATATCTGTGAATCTGGAACAGGCTCTCTTAGGGGGTCTTGGTATTGTGAATCCAGGAAAGAAATGTTAAAACCTTATGGAAAGCCGGGCGCAGTGGCGCATGCCTTTAATCCTAGCACTTGGGAGTCAGAGGCAGGCGGATCTTTGTGAGTTCAAGGCCAGCCTGGTCTATAGAGGGAGTTCCAGGACAGCTGGGACTACAGGGATACCCTGTTTCGAAAAGACCAAAAAAAAAAAAAAACCTTATGGAAAACAGCATGGAGAATTCTTAAAAAGACAAAACAAAGCAAAACAAAAACTCTTAAATGTGAGGAAGTAAAGATGGCTGAGAAACATCTTAAAAAGTGTTCAACATCTCTAATAATTAAGGAAATGCCAATTAAAACCATGTTAATATTTCATCGTACTCCAGTAAGACTAGCTATTATCCAGAAAACAAAGGATACCAAATGCTGGAGAGGATGTGGGGAAAGGGGAACATTCATCCACTGCTGGTGGGAATGCAAACTCGTGGAACCCCTATGGAAAGCAGTGTGAAGAACTCTTAAGAAACTGAAAATGAGCTTACCATATGACCTAGTCATACCACTCCTGGGTATATACCCACATGCACATACATCTATGCTCATCGAAGCTCTCTTCACAATAGTGAAGAGCTGAAAGCAACCCAAGTGTCCCTCAACTGATGAGTGGATAATGAAAATGCAGTACATCTACATGATGGAGTTCTATGCAGCAGTAAAGAAAGATGATATCGTGAACTTTGCAGGTATATGGATGGACCTAGAAGTCATTATGCTAAGTGAAGTGACAGGGTCTCAGAGAAACAATCAAGGTATGGTGTCCCTCATTTGTGGATGCTAGCACCAACTCTCTTTTTATAAGGCAAGCTGAATAATTCATTTTCTTTGTAAATATAACATCTGATGTTACTCATCAACTTGCTATGTAATGTAGGAATGTAAAGTAGTATTTTTGTCTTTACCTGAATGCAACTCTATTGTCAAAATGTGAATCCATGAATGTGTTTTTTAATTGATCTATAGTTTATTTTCAGATGTCATAACTTTGGTATTTGTGTGCTATGTATGTAGGCATATTTAGGAGTGATACACATTGGAAAGAACAACAGCAACAATATAAAAAAGACTGAGTCAAGGAACTGACTGATAAGGTAAACTTCGGCCTAAAACAGTAAACTTCGGCATTGAATAATTTAAAAAAAAAGGCTTAGAAAAAGAAGACATGTAGAGCAGAATGCATGAGCTCTGGTGGGGTGGGGCGTTAGAAGGGGGAATCAATCTATCTTTGCATAAGAAATGTTGTATGAAATACACAAAATTCAATAAGAAAAAAAAGAAGAAATGTTAAAATCCCAGGTGATACAACATAGCTCTCTCTATCTCTGGTCTTCAGTGTCTATTCTGGGATCCCTGATGCCGCAAGGAGAGGAAACAACTGTCTGAGTTTGTCAACAGACTCCCACTGTGTCTGGATTCAAGAACAGCAAGAGCCAAGGAATTCAGGGACATCAGGCATCAAAGACCTAGGAACATTCCTCAGCCCCATAATGAATACATCTTTATTAAAAAGTGCCCTTCCTCCACATCTCTCCAACATCCTGTAAGTCACACATTAACTCCATTCCTTTGTCATTTTCTCATAGTGTGAGACACCATCCTGGGTGGCAGGGGTCTTAAAATGGATCTTTTTGCTCTTCTATGTTTGCAAAACCTTTCCTTTCTTTTCCTTTGGAATTCATCACACTTTGGCTTAAATAAATCTTGTGGCCTTAAGAAATAATCTACCTCAGTGTTCTCTATTTGAATTTTACTGATAACTTGGAAATAGATGAGTCTCAGACCTTTAAGGATGTGCATATTCTCAGGAGTGCAGAACATCACAGCTTGTAGTAAGCCAAGATGAAACACTAGTCTGTTCCACTTGGGTGCACTTGGTTCTTTGTAGAAATGATGAGCAATGTCCTTGAGCTTGCAAGCAGATTTCTGTTTTCCCACAACCAAAGATGCTAGAAGTACCTAAACCATACATGTCTCCAGTTCTACTGTATCTAGAGGCTGAAAATATTGGAAAGGGGGTCTGTTTTTGTTTTTTCTTTCTCTTTTCACAAAAGAATATTCAGTTCCTAGAAAACATAATGAGGATGAGACAAAAGCCACAGGGAACAGGGTACCTGGCATGGGAACTTGACTGACCAGTTGATCTCATTCTCTCCTCCTCCATCCAGCAAATCCTTAATAACTACAGGGCACCGAAACTCAATAGTATCCCACTCACAGAGATCTCACCCTCCTGCACAGGAGCACTGCATTCTTCCTTTCTCCTAAACTCACTATAATAAAATATCTCTTTCTAAACCTCACCTTCTGTGGTCCATGAATTTCGTTCTTTGAATTAGTGAGACAAGACTCTTGAGTTGCCAGATCTGAGCCTCTCAAGTTAAGCACAACAGAGCTGAGAAAGTCTCTTTCACTTTCAAAGACATCCCAATACTCTCACATCATTTCTGGTGCATTGAACCATGAATCTGAAGGAGAGTGAGAACATGCACCGCTGCCCTATTTTTGCTGCTTTAACTGTACCTCATTTCACATCTTCCTGCCAAGTGTGTTCGATCTTTTTTTATGTCTCCTTTTCCTCAGCACCTACACTTTGCTTTCACCGCAGTAGCTGGGCACATTTATTTGAGACTATATGGATAGGTAGATTTCTATAGGGAAACCTGAATATCTCCTTATGCTTTCCTTTTCCTCCACTTATGAGGCCAGAGCCTAAGAGAGTTTCTAGTTTCTACTATGGGACACTGACTAAGGTTTGTATTTTTTTTTAAGGTTTGTATTTTGATAGGAAAGCAGTCTGCACTGACAGGTGCTAGGAGAACTAGAGCTTTTTGATGGACCTTAGACCCATGTGGATTTGCAATGACTCGGGGCCAAGTAAGGGAAACACAAATCCCACATATGACCCTGAAGATTGTGGCCACTACTGTGGTGTGCTGACTACAGCTGCCTAGTCTTGGGGGCCACAGCGGCAGGAGACTGAAGACAGTAGCTCCCGAAGGGTCTTAATAGCCATCCTTTCCAGGGTGTTCATAAACCTGTTTTTGTTTTGTTTTTTTTTCTGAAATAGAATGATCTTTTGCCCCCTTCAATATTGCTGCTCCATTGTATCTTAGGTGCTCTTCTGTTTGTGTATGGTGCTCTGTTATGTGCAGGCTAAAGAGGTGGAGAGATGGAGTATTCTGATATCTCTTTCCAAGTTCTTTTATTTATTATTATTTTCTGCATTCTATAATTCCTTAGATTAGGAAGAAAACATGGCTCAGTGGTTAAGAGCATTGAATGGTCTTGCAGAGGACCTGGATTTGAGTCCCTGGATCCACATGGCATGGTTGTTAACCCATATGGTTAACAGCCATCCTGAACTCCAGCTCCAGGTACTACAACACCTTCTTCTGACATCCATGGGCATTGCACGACAGAGGTACACTTAAACACATGCAAGCAATACACTCATACACATGAAATAAAAATAATAAAAGATAATTCTTTACATTGTAGGTACTTACTCCAATATTTCATGTGATGGATTATAATTTATCTTTTCTAATCCAGGCAGCTTGCTTGCTTGCCCACTTGAAGAGGGTAATTAACCCTGAATGCTATCTGGATCCTATCTACATTGAGAAATGGAGTATGAACTTACAGATTATGAATTTGAAAAGCATCAAAGAGAATATTTAAGGAGATATTAAAGGCTCAACCTACAAGAGAACCAAGACCATCCTTGTCTCATATAACTGATAGAAATTGACTAACTTTCCTGACACACACTTTTAAATATTTACTCCAGAGATTTATGGCTGGTGGACCCAACACTGTCAGGTTAAAAATAACCAGGAAAAATGAAGGAAGAATTCATTAATGTCACGGGGTTTTAGTCACATTAATAACAATGAATATTCCAAAAAGACTTCATTCACCCTTCTTTAGGGTCACTAATGAGGAAGGAGAAGATAGAGATACCCAGGCCTACATTGATAAAGATATGAAAATAATGATTAATTTATATGTACCTCCTTTTCTCATGGCCACAAATGAGAAAAAGAATATGGGTTAGGGAAATGTGGAGACAAAGACAGTCTGGGAGATGTTCCAATAGATCTTCTTTTGTCTTATAGATGGGTAGCCATTTTTTTCAATGAAGTCCCTCAGCAATGGTTCTCCTAGACTGTATCCTTACCCATTGAGATCTTGTGAATCCATGGGCTTTAACTAAAATACATGTAATGATTTTTCTGCACCCAGTTCTGGTTATAAACTGGAGGATGCAGAAAAATATCCTCCAGAGAAAAGTATTGTTTTTAATGTAATTTTACAACAAGATGTGCTCTATAAAAGGAAAGGTAAATGGGCTGAAATGATTCATGTGCAGACTTTCTTTAGCTATGAGACAACCCAGACTTATGCAGGAAATGTTTTGGCTCCACATTCATGGATGCCCTCAAACCAGGGCCCCTCAAGAAATGGCCTCTTGTAGGCACAGCCACCCTTAGAACAGCAAAAGGCTTCCCAGCCTTCTTGCTCTCCCTACTCTGAGGACTCAGAGCTTCTGATGACCCCAGTCCTCTATCTGAAATATATACTCCTCCTTGCCATTGCAGAAGACAGACATTGACCAGATGGTAAGATTCAACTTGGGTACGATCCTGCTTTTCCTTACAAACTTTGAAACAGATAAAGGGTGATCTTGGGAATTTTTCAGGTCTTTAAGAGGATTAATCCTTTGAGTCATCTTGAAAGGATGTAATGTTACTCCTGAATCAGACCCTGACCCCCCCACCCACTTAAATGAGGGCTAGATTATCTTTTTGCTTTTGATGCCCTCCTCAAGTGCAGCTACCCAGCAAACATGGACAGTGCTTCTCAGATCGCTCCCATCTGTTTGCACATCGGCAGAAGAACTGTTTAAATTCTCTCACTCTCAATTTCATGTCCTTCAATATGTAGATGATATCCTTCCCTATGCTCCCATAGAGGAGGCTTCATAGGAAGGCAATAAGGCTCTTCTCACCTTCCTAGCCAGACAGAGGTATAAAGTCTCAAAGTCTTTGGCCAAATAGTGCCAGAACAGTGTAAATTAATTGGGATTGATTTTGCCAGAGGGGACTAGGGCAATAAGTGAAGAAAAGAATAAAGCCTATTGTATACTATCCATTCCCTAAAACCTTAAAACAACTTAGGAGTCACAATACTGAGAGTCACAATATTCTGCTGATTATGGATCTTTGGATATGGAGGCTTACATCATGAGCACACCTCCTGACCTGTGAACCAGAGGCACAACATGACTTTAATATAAAACAGCCTATACTGGAGGCCCATGGCTTGAACCTTCCAAATGGAAGAGTATTTAATCTACACATTAACAGTAATGCACAGAAAGAAAAGTAATGGCCTTCGGTGTGCTGACCCAGGATTGTGAACCTGGCCATTATCCTATTGGAGAGTTAAACAAGAAATTGTTCTCCTAGCTAAGAAATGTTCAGCCTGCCTTAGGACAATAGCCCTCTCAATTTCTGAGGATACTAAATTAATTTCTGAGACAGACGTGAAGGTGTATACTCCTCATGATATGTCAGGCCAGATAGCCTCTGAGGGAAATTTCTGGATACTTGATAATCCTCTCTTAAGACATAAGACAATTGCCTTGGAGGGGCCTGCCATTTGATTAAGAATGTGTTCCCAGGAGAACTCCAGTTCCAGGGGAATCCGAGACCCTCTTCTGACCTCCGTGGCATTGCACGACACGGGTGCACAGACCTACATGCAGACAGTACACTCATACACATACAAAAAAATAAATAAATAAAATTAAAAAAAAAGACTGTGTTCCAGGGCTGGAGAGATGCCTCCGTGGTTAAGAGCACTGACTGCTCTTGCAGAGGACCCAGTTTCGATTCCCGGCACCCACATGGTGGCTAAGAACAGTCTTTAATCCAGGTGTGGTGGCACGCCTTTAATCCCAGCACTCGGGAGGCAGAGGCAGGTGGATCTCTGTGAGTTCAAGCCCAGCCAAGTCTACAAGGCTAGTTCCAGGCCAGCTGGGGCTAAGGGGAGACCCTGTCTCAAAAAAAAAAAAGTATTCCTCACCAAATCTAGCTACCTTCCTCTCAGAACAAAGCTGTGAGGAATTAATATCTCAAAGTTATGCAAACCAAGAGAATCTTAAAGAGGCGACCTTCAAAAAATGCCTATTGGGCACTTTTTATAGATGAAAGTTCCTTTGTGGAACAGAGAGTCCACAGGGCAAACGATGCAAAAGTTAACAGTAGTTAACCTCAAGGAGACAATTAAAAGTGCACCTCTTCCTCAAGGCACCGGCACTTAGCTTCCACTACTAGTGCCCCTTACCAGGGCACTGAAACTAAGCAAAGATCAGTGAGTTAATATTTATACAGTTTCTAAGTATGCCTTCCTGGTCGTCTACTCCCATCCCACTATTTGAAAAGGGACACATTATCTAACAGGCTCTGGATCTCCTATTAAATGTCATCAAGTGGGGGATGGAGAGATGGCCTAGCGGTTAAAAGCGCCAATCGCTCTTACAGAGGATCCAGGTTCGATCCCCAGCACCCACATGGCAGCTAAGAACCGTCTGAAACTCCAATTCCAGGAGAACTCCAGTTCCAGGGGAATCCAAGACCCTCTTCTGACCTCCGCGGCATTAAACGACACGGGTGCACAAACCTACATGCAGACAGTACATTCATAAACATACGGAAATAAAAAATATTAAAAAAAGTCATCAAGTGATTAATGTACATTTTATATGGTCTTTCCTCCTCTGAAGTTGCAGTAATGCACTTCAAGTGGCATCGAAAGGGGCTAGATGAAACACTAGAAGGGAAAACCTTGCTGACTAGGCATCCAGTGCAACTAGTATGAATCTTCTCCCCTCACAATCAGTAAGGCACACCCAGTTTGGAAAGGCACACTAGAAGAAATATGTCCACAATGTGCCCGGAAGAATACTGTGGAAAGAGTAGGAAGAAGGGGAATGACAACTTTCTTGAGGGCATGCCTTACAACCCACAGGATGGCTTCAGGCAGAGAAAGGAAAGCTTCTTTAACCCAAGGTTAATCAGTAAAAAGTTTTTACAATGCTTCGCCAAACCTTCCACCTGGGGAAAATCTCAACATATCAGATGGCACAGATAATAGTTAAAGGAAAACCATCTCTTTTTTTCTGTCTTGAATTTTATTTTATTTTTTTATTGATGCTTTGTGTATTTCATGCATCATTTTCCAATTCAGTTCAGGCATATTTCCCTTTCCCTTCCCCCCACCCCACCCCATCCCAGATCATGCATTCTGCCATAACTGTCCTGCATCTTTCTCTGTTATTTTTTTTTTCATTTTTTAGCAATAAGTGATAATTTATGAGTACAAGCATCCTTCATGTAAAACCAATTTGCAGGCAGTTGTGCCCAAACCTACATACCTCATGGGTCCCACCATCCAGCGCGGGACGGGGGGGGGGGCTTGTATGTTCAATCAAGTTGATCAAATGAGTGTCCAGACTATATTGCTGTAGTTTCACCATTCGCCCCAATCGCAGCCCTAANGTATCCAGTGCTCTGTCCAATGTGGGGCTATCGCGGTATCATCTCCCCTGCTAATCTGCCTGTCTGCATTCATTTATTTGGGAGCATTATGAGATAGATGGCTAGTATGTGAGCTCTAGAAACAGAATCTCAAACAAATTTTTCTTTTTTTTTTTTTGGTCTTTTTCGAGACAGGGTCTTTTTGTAGCTCAAGCTGTCCCACAACTCGCTATGTAGACCAGGCTGGCCTTGAACTCACAGAGAAGATCCGCTTGCCTCTGCCTCCCAAGTGCTAGGATTAAAGGCGTGTGCCACCACACCCGGCTAAAAGAGTAACTCTTACAAGCCAGCAGTGCATTGGACAATAGCCTGAGGAGGATAGGTAAACAAATTTCACCTACTACCTGAGTCCAGGGGCATACAATATCTTCTTGTATAGGTAGATAACTATCAACTGACTAGAAACTTTTACCCTGAGTGACATAAAATTCTTCAGATGTGGTATGAATTTGATGATTGAAATTATCCCCATATTCAGATACACCAAGTATCTGGAGAGTGAAATTGACCCATCCTTCAAGGCAACTGTCACTCAGAGATTCTCTAAAGGCCTGGTAACAATAACATCTGTACTGTACCCAGTGAACATAGTCATCTGGAAGTGGGGATTATGAGATCCTTTAGATGACTGAGAAAAATTTCTTCAGAATCCACCTTCTATGGATGATTTTGATAACCATCTCCCTGCTAGGAATCATAAATAACCCTCATGCACAAGGACTTCAAGTTTTGCATACTTGAAAAAGACCTTGACAGTGAATACTGTTGACTGTTGAACTGCCTGCATAAAAGGAAAGGAAGGTCAGAGTCTTTGGACCCTCACCTGCATAGCTATTCACTGCTCCCAGCAAGATGTATGCAATTGTGCCTTAATCACATGTGACCTTGTGGTTTTGGAAAGGACCAAAACTATTTAGATTGAAGAAAGGTAGGGAGAAAGTCTCCATCTAAGAGACTATGAGTCCATGCTGAGTGAAGACTTTCCAGTACATCTGCTTTCAGGTTACTTAAACTCCTGACAGTAACCCCTTACCCATGTTTTGTAAAGAAACTCAATAAATCCATTGTTTCCCCATAATGGACTTTAGTGGAATCTGACATTTGTCTGTCACTGGAAACTTAGGATGTTATAAACATTGCTTAATACCCCCAGGGCAAAAATTCTCACAACAGATGGTACTTGATAAGGTTCTTATATCTCATGGTACTAAAATAGGAAAGCAGCAAATAAAACAAAATTTTAGAAGAATGTGAAAGTGGAAATATTTTCAGTTAAAAATTATTTGTGTACCATGATTCATATGGATGAGTTTCCAGAGAGGGAGAACATATACAAGTTATGAAGGTCTAAGAAAATTACTTCAGGGACATAAAAGATGTGACATATAGATTATATATATGATCATAAAATTATCAAGGTCAGGGCATCTTTCCTCTCTGGAACCAGGATGGAAACTTCTGATCCCAAACTGAACCCTGGTGAACTTGTTAGAATCTTCCCACTCCTTTTCCATCTTCTCTCTCTGGGACTAGGAAAAAAAACACTGCTTGCATGCTGTGTATCTACCTGTTGAGCTCATTAGAATCTCCCCACTCTTTTTCCATATTTCCTCTCTGAGACAATTACAGCAATCTACTGCTCATGCATGGTGGGTAAACATGGTGAGGTTGTTATAACCTGCATACTCCTTTGCAATCTCCATACTCAACAGTTCTACTTCTGATTGCCCACCTGACACACTGGACAATAACAGAATCATAGAGTCCCTCTAATAAAAAGATGTCAAAAGTGGAAACCTGAAAAAAAGACCAACTTTCTATTCATACATGATCAGAAATCAGCCAAGCTACAATAGCAATAAAACAGAATCAAACTTCTATCAACAAAGGCAGGACAGAATTTCATTTCTGACACACACACACACACCCACACACAGCCACACACACCCACACACACACACACACACACACTAATATTATATTTATAATATAGTAGTATATATTATATATAAGAGAGAGGAGAGAGAGGAAGAGAGAGAGGAGAGAGAAGAAAGAGAGAGAGAGGCCCAAGACATACAATTCAAGAATAAAAATGATATGAAAACCAAGATAATGGTTCCCAAGAAATCCTATGATTTACATAAAATCCCAGGACACAGAGCTTATAAGAACAATAATATATGTGATCAAAGAATTCAAGGACTTTTAAAGAACACACAAAGAAACAACTCAAGGAACAGAAAGAGGATAAGAATAAAATTCTGGACTGAAGTGCAAAAAACTACAGGTGCTGGCGAGATGAAATAATTCAGGATGTGTTGTATTTTCTTTTTGTTTGGTGCCATGATTACCTTTATTTCATTCTTTATTTCTTCCCTGACCCATTCATTATTCAGGATTGTGTTGTTTAGTCTCTGTGTGTTCTTGTAGCTAGTTGGGTGTATTCTGGCATTAATTTTGAGCTTTATTGCACTGTGGTTTGATAGAATGCATGAAATAATTTCAATCCTGTTGTATTTGTTCTGATTTCTGTTGTGTCTGAGTATGTGGTCGACTTTGGGGAATGTTCCATGGGGCACAGAGTAGAAAGAATGTTCTCTGGTGTTTGGGTGGAATATTCTGTAGATGTCTGTGAGGACCATTTGTTGTATTGTATTGTTCAGTTCCAATATCTCTCTGTTAATTTTTTGTCTGATTTATCTATGCAAGGGGCTCAGAGGGGTATTGAAGTCCCCCACTATCAGTGTCCTGGGATTAATCTGTGTCTTGAGGACCTGCAGAATTGTGTTTATGCAGTTCAGTGCACCAGAGTTTGGTTCATAAACATTTAGGATTGTGAAGTCTTCCTGGTTAATTGTTCATTTGATAGGGATGTTATGGCCCTCTTTGTCACTTCTGATTGACTTTACTCTAAGGTCTCTTTTGTCTGATATTATAATAGAAACTCCAGCTTGCTTTTTGGTATCATTTTTCTTGGAATACTTTTTTCCATCCTTTCACTTTAAGTTGGTCTCTGTCCTTGAGGGTGAGTTGGGTTTCTTGTAAGCAGCATATATATGGATTCTGTTTCCTGATCCATTCTCCAAGTCTATATCATTTGATTGGGGAGTTTAGACCATTAATATTTAAGGTTATTATTTAGAGATGTGTCTTGCTTCCTTTCAACTTATTCTTTGCTTGCATTCTTGGTCTAAGTTTGTATTTATGGTGTTATATTTTTATTAATTTCACTGTCTAGCTGCTTGGGTATAGTTGTTCCTTTCCTCTGTTCTTTGAATCGCTTCAAGTATTTTCTGAAGTGTTGGGTTTTTTGAAACGTATTCTTTCATTTTGTTTATGTTATGAAATATTGTTCTTTCTCCTTCAACTTATAATTGACATTTTTTGCTGGGTATGATAGTCTGGGTTGGGATCTAAAGTCGTTTATCACTGGGAATACTTTGGTCCATGTTCTGGCTTTCATAGTTTGCACTGAGAAGTCAGCTGTAATTTGGATGGATTTCCACTTATATGTAATTTGTTGTTTTTCTCTTGTGGCTTTCAGTATTTTGTATTTGTTTTGAGCATCTAGCATTTTAAGTATGATATGGCATGGGAATTTATTTTGGTGTTTCTATTTGGTGTTCTATTTGCTTCCCGTATTTTTATGTGTTTGTCTTTTTTCAGTTTGGGGAAATTTTCTTCTATTATCCTGTTGAAGGCCTGATCAATACCATTGTCTCGGATTCTTCTCCTTCCTCTATCCCTATGATGTGGAGATTTGGTCTTTTCATAGTAACCCACATTTCTGGTTGTTCCACTCTTGTGTTTTTTTTTTTTTTTTAATTTGTCAAAATCTTCACTTGAGCATTTTACTTGTTCCGTGTTATCCTGCTGGTCAGATATTCTAATTTCTGCTTCATTCATTCTGCTTCTGAGGCTATCTCCCATCCTTTCCTGTTGATTGGATGAATTTTCAATTTCTTTTTCACTTCTTCCTGTGATTTCTCTAGTATTTCCACTTCCTTTTGAAGCTTGTCATTCTCTACTTGTAATTCCTTGCTTTGCTAGTGAGTTTCTTTTTTCATTTTGGCCTGGGGTCTTTTCAGTGTTTCCACTTCCTTCCAGAGTTTGTCATTCTCTCCGTCTAGTTTTTTGCAGGGTTTGTGTTTCTCTTCCTCTACTTCTTTTCGGAGTTTGTCATTCTCTCCCTCTGCTTCTCTCTGGAGTTTATCATTCTTTCCTTCTAGATCCTTCCTGAGTTTTTCATTCTCTCCCCTTAGTTCTCTGATTTGTTCTTTATATTCCTTGATTTCTTTGAATATGTCTATGACTATTCTACTAAGGTCCATGTATTGGTTTCCTTCCAGGGAGATCTCATTGTAGGGATCTTCTATAGGACTGGTCGAGTTTGGTGTGGATTTATCATGAACTTTTCTCATGTTGTTATTTTTTCATTGTGGCTTTGGCATGTGGGTTTACTTTTTGTTTGAATTCTGGTGCTAATCTCAAATGTTAATACGGAGGATTGGTTGGTCACTCACTATGCTTCCTGCTGTTTGGTTCCTCTACATTGGCTCTGCAGCCTAGAATCACTAGCTCTGCACCCACTGGATCATCTGCACAGCATCTCCACCAGCTTATTGGATCCTCTGCACTACTACTGGGTGATGGGGGAAGGTTTTCTCCCTTTGCCCCCTGAGTGGGGCTGGGTGACTCCACCCATGCTGATCACAGGGGAGCAGGGGCTTGCTGTCCTCCCTGATCCCTGAGCCCCAGGCCTGTGGTGCTGGCCCTGGTTGCCCAAGGTTTCCTGGCCCACCTGCATGTGTGCTGGCTTCCTGAGCATCTCACTGAGTGTGGCTGATACAAGTGTTTTAAAAAGATTTAATGTACCACAAATCATCCCTACAGAGAATATTCAAAGGAATACAACAATCTGACAGAAAGAACCACATGCAAGTGCCTATGGAAAGAAAACAAATGAGTGTATAATTATGGAAACACAGAACATGAGTGAAAAAAAATAACCAGAAATAAGATGATAGTCCCAAATACACATCTATCAATAATAAATTTCGATATTAATGGCTTCAATTATCCCATCAAAGGATATAGGCAAATTGAAAAGATTAAGAAACAAAATCCATCTTGTTGTCTATAAGAAACCCATCTTTTTTCAAGAAAAAGTACCACCCTAGATTAAAATGATGGAAAATATATTTCAAGCAAAACAGCAGGCATTGGTATCCTAAAGTTAGGCAAACTAAACAAAACTAAAACTTAAATTAATCAGAAGAGATTAAAAGGTCAATATTGTCTGATCAATGGCATAATTAACCAATAAGATATTACAACTATGCATCTGATGAAGTCAATTTTATAGAAAATAATACTGGACTTCAAGACACAGGTTAATACCAACTCAGTAATAGTTAAGTGACTTGAATATAATACATTATTCAATAGAGAAGTCATCTGAATAAAGAATTAAAGGAGGTACATCTGAATTAAAAGATACATTTCAAATAAATATAACAGACTTCTACAGAACATTCCACCCAAGCAACAAAGAATACAGATTCTCCGTTCTTGTAGTCAGCACTGAAGAGGTGGTAAGCAGACTAAATATGAAGCAGTAGTCTTGTGGGTTCCCATCTGACAGTGAGAACCTCAGGTAGACCTCCATTTTCTGGTGAAAGCCCCCAATTGCATAATTATAAACTCCGTATCCCGTAGCTTGGGAACACCTGAGGTCCCTTAAACCCAGATCCAGACACTTCCACCCCCCTGAGAGCCGACAGGCAGACTCCATGTGTTTGAGAGCCCCGTGGGTTTAAACCTGCCTGATTGATACCTGTCTTGGGCCTCTGGAGGAGCTCCTGACTAGCCAGGTGAGAACTAGCTAGGCACTCCAATGTGAAATTAAAAGTGAGAACCTGAAGCCTAGACCAACCATCCTTTCATATCTAACAAGTAAACAACGAAGGTACTTGAAGAATACAAAGTCAGCCTTCAATTCATTAAGAGAACACTTGAGTTTCATACCAGAATCACAAACAAAAGAAATCCACATGCCAAAATCACAATGAAAAAAATCAATAAAATGAGTTGGGCATGGTGGCACATGCCTTTAATCCTAGCACTTGAGAGGCAGAGGCAGGTGGATCTTTGTGAGTTCAAGGCCAGCCTGGTCTACAGAGTAAGTTCCAGGATAGCTGGAGCTAGAGGGAGACCCTGTCTCAAAAAGACCAAAAAAATCAATAAAATGAAAAATCCAAATAATATGTCTCCACTTAATACTACCAGTCCTACAGAAGAATGCTACAATGAGGACTCCCTAGATGTAACTCAGGAAACAGAATTTAGAAGAGCTATTATAAACATAATCAATGAATTCAAGGAATTTAAAGAACCAGCAAACAAACAAATCAAAAACTGAAAGAAAATAGGGCTAAACTAAAAGAATATAATTATAAACTTCTGATTGAATTCACAAAAGAGATAGAAATACTGAAGAAAACTCAGGCTGCAATGAAAAAGGAAGTGGAACTTTCAATAAGCCAACTGGAAATGATGAGAGAAAGCTTCAGTAACAGAATAGATGAAGTTGAAAATAGAATATCATTACTGGATGATAAAGTGGAAGAATCGGACCTCTCAAGCAAAGATTATGACAATCTAAAAAAACACAGGAATGGAATATTCAGGAAATGTGGGACACCATGAAAAGATCAAACCTATGCATCTTAGGTATAGAGGAAGGAGAAGAATCTCAGGATAACAGTGTTGACCAGATCTTCAACAAGAAGTCAAAGAAAATTTCCCCAAATTAAGGAAAGACATACTCATACAAATAAAAGAAACACATGTTGGGCTTTAATCCTAGCACTTGGGAGGCAGAGGCAGGCAGATCACTGTAAGTTCAAGGCCAACCTGGTCTACAGAGTGAGTTCCAGGCCAGCTGGGGCTACAGGGAGACCTTGTCTCAAAAAAAAAAAAAAAGAAAAGAAGGCAAACTGAATAATTCCTTTTAGCCAGGGCATGGTAATCCTAGTACCTGGGAGGCAGAAGCAGGCAGATCTTTGTGAGTTCAAGGCCAGCTTGGTCTACAGACCAAGTTCCAGGACAGCTGGGGCTACAGGGAGACCTTGTCTCAAAAAAAAAAAAAAAGAAAAGAAGGCAAACTGAATAATTCCTTTTAGCCAGGGCATGGTAATCCTAGTACCTGGGAGGCAGAAGCAGGCAGATCTTTGTGAGTTCAAGGCCAGCTTGGTCTACAGACCAAGTTCCAGGACAGCTGGGGCTACAGGGAGACCCTGTCTCAAAAAGATAAATAATAAATACCAACTAGATAGGACCAGAAAAGGTAGTCCCAATGCCAAATCATATTAAAAACACTAGATGTTCAAAACAAAGACAAAATACTGAGAGTTGCGAAAGAAAAACAAGTCACATATAAAGGAAAGTATTACAACTGATTTTTCATTGCAAACTATGAAATCCAGAAGAGCCTGGACCAAAGTATCCCCAGTTCTAAATGAATATAGATGCCAAGTCAGAATATTTTACCCAGCAAAAATGTCTATTATACTTGATGGAGAAATAAAAATCTTCCATGACATAAACAAGATGAAAGAATACATGTCCAGAAAACCAACTCTTCAGAGAATACTTGACACAATATAAAGAGTGGAAGAAAGGAACCCAAGTGGCAACAGAAAGTAATTAATGAAGGTATAACTGTGGAAATATTAACCTAGACCAAGAATGCAAAATAAAAACTAAAATGATGTAAGCAATATATATCTCTCAATAATAACTTTAAATATCAATGGAATGAACTCCCCAATCAAGAGACATAGGTTAGTATAATGGATTAATAAACAAAATCCATCTTTTTCTTGTCTGTAAGAAACCCACTTCACCTTCAAGGACAGGCTGTGTCTTAAGATGAAAGGGTGGAAAAAATATCCCAAGCAAGTGGCACTAAGAAGCAAGCAGGAGTTGCTATTCTAATATCAGACAAAATAGACTTCAAACTCAAATTAATCAGAACACATAAAGAGTGTCACTTATTTTTTATTAAAGGAACAATTAATCATGAAGATCTCACAATCATGAATATATACACACCAAACTCTGATGTACTGAACTTCATAAACACAATACTACAGGACTTTAAGGTACAGATTAGTCCAAACACGCTCGTAGTAGGGGACTTCAATACTCCACTGTGTCCATTAGACAGGTCAACTGAACAAAGAATAAAGAGAGACAATACAATACACCAAATGGACCTAAAAGATATCTGACAAATATTCATTCCACTCAAGCACCAAAAATTATACTTTTTATTCAGCACCCCATGGAACTTTTTCCAAATTTGACCACATACTGGGGCACAGAACAAACCTCAACAAATAAAAAAATGAACTAATTTCATGCATTCTATCAGACCACAATGCAATAAAGCTTAATATCAACACCAGAAGAAGCCCTGGTAACTACATGAACTCATGGAGATTGAACACCACACTCCTGAATAATGAATAGGACAAAGGACAAATTAAGAAAGAAATAAAAGTGTTCCTGGAATTAAATAAAAAGGACAATGCAACACAACAAAACCTCTGCAACATTTTAAAAACAGTCCAAGGAGGGAAGTTTATAGTTCTAAGGGCCTAGATTAAAAAAAAATGCACAAACAAATGACTTAACATAGCCAAATCAAGACACTTGAAAGATAACAGCAAATGAAACCCAGACCCAACAGACAAGAAGAAATAACAAAAATCAGAGCAGAGATTAATGAAACAGGAACAATGAAAACAAGACAAAGAATTATATGAGTCCAAGATCTGGTTCTTTGAAAGGATAAAACAAGATAGACCTTTAGTCCACTTATTCAAAAGAAAGAAAGAGGAACTCCAAATCAACAAAATTAAAGATGAAAGGAGGAACATCATAACAGATAACAAGAAGATCCAGAACATTATGTAGGAATACTATAAAAACCTATACTCTATTAAATTTGAAAACCTAAAAGAAATGTATTAATATCTGAAATCATGGGAATCACCAAAGCTTAACCAAGAGGAGATCAACAGCTTAAACAGACTCCTAACATATAAGAGAATTGAAACAATAATACAAAACCTCCCAACAAAAAGAAGCCCAGGTGCAGATGGATTTATTGCAGAATTCTATCAGACATTTAAAGAAAACATACAACTAATACTGTAGACAGTCCCCCAGGCCTGCTGGGAAATTTTGGGGTCCGACCTAAGTAATGGGGGTGAGAGGCGCAGAGCCAAGACACAGATCCTGGGAGTCAGGTGAAAGCAGACAGAGGGCTAGCTGTCGTGGACTAGTTTATTAGGGGCAGGGTTAGGAGTTATGTACTGTTAGCACTCACGCTTGTGATTGGCCCAGGTCTGCAACTCTGCTTGTATGGTCTCGCCTGCCTAGGGCAGGTTAGGTTGATGAGGGACAAACTCTGCACATGCGTAATTCTCAGCATACTGTCTACTACAAATACTACTTAAGTCATTCAAAAGGATAGAAAAAGAGAGAAATCTCTGAAATTCTTTCTATAAAGACAGCATCACTCTAATACCTAAACCAGACAACGATATACCAAAAATGAAAAAAACTAGACCCCCATCCTTAGTAAATACAGATAGAAAAAATTATGAACAAAATACTTGCAGACCACATATAGGTACATATCAAAAAAGTCATCCACCATGATCAAGTCAGATATACTCCAGAGATGCAGGGATGATTCAACATACTTAAGACAATAAATGTCATAAATCATATAAATGGACTCAAAGACCAAAATCATGTGATCATATTAATTGATGCAGAAAAGGTTTTTGATAAAATTCAGCTTGCCCTTATGTTTAAATTACTAGAGGGAATATGACTGATGGAACATACCTCAAAATAATTTAATCTATATACAACAAACCCAGAGGCTACATCAATCCAAATGGAGAAAAATTAGAAGCATTCCCCATAAAGTTAGAAACAAGAATGTCTACTATCTGCACTCTTTTTCAACATAGTACTCAAAACTCTTGCCAGAGAAATAAGACAAGGAAAGGAAAGACAAGAAAGGACTACTTATTTAGAAAATAGAAGGTCAAACTATCCCTTTTGCAGATGACATGGTATTATACCTAAGGGATGCCAAAAATCCAACAGATAACTCCTAAAAATTATTAACAGTTTCAGTAAGGTGGCAGGTTTCAAAATTAATCTACAAAAATCAGTAGCCTTTCTATATGCCAATAACAAGCAATTGGAGGAGTTCATGAAAACCCTCCCATTCATAATAGTTTCAATAAAACAAAATAAAATATATCAGAACAAACCTGACCAAAGATATTAAGGATATCTACAATGAAAATTTTAAATCTTTGAAGGAGATTGAGGAAGACACCAGAAGATGGAAGGACATCCTCTGCTCATGGATTGGAAAAATTGATAAAGTAAAAATGACCATCCTACCCAAAGTAATATATAAATTCAATGCAATTCCAAGGAAAATCCCCCTGACTTTCTTCACAGAATTAGAGAAAAGTATTGTAAAATTCATCTGGAAACACAAAAGAACTCAGATAGCCAATGCAACCCTGAGCACAAAGAACAATGCAAGGGGGATTACTATATCAGATTTCAAACTATGTTATAGAGGCATAGTCATAAAAACAGCATGCTACAGGCACAAAAACAGACCCATAGATCAATGGAAGAAAATTGAAGACCCAAACTTGAGTACATGCAATTTCAGGTTCCTACTATTTGACAAAGGGGCCAAGAATACTCAATGGAGGAAAGACAGTATCTTCAGCAAATGGTGCTGGCAAAGCTGGATCACCACCTGTAGAAGAATGAAACTAAACCCTTACATTCACCCTGTACAAATGTCAACTCCAAATAGATCAAAGACCTTAATTTGAATCCTGAAATTCTGAAAATGTTAGAAGAATACATTAGTAGTAACCTACAAGATATAGGTGTGGAAAAGACTTTCTAAATCAAACAGAATTTGTGCAGGAAATAACATCAAGGATCGTCAAGTGGGAAGTCATTAAACTAACAGCAAAAGAAACAAAGTGATGAGAAAACCTACAGAGTGGGAAAAAATCTTCACCAGTGATGACACATCTGCCAGAGTTTTAACATCCAGACTATATAAATTACTAAAAAAAAGCAAAGTATCAAGAAAAAAATGACCCAATTAAAGGTATGCTAAATATGTGAGTAGAGATTTATCAAGAGAAGAAGTAAAAATGACCAAGAAACATCTTTAAAAGTTCTCAACCAAAACAAATGATGAATGGTATCCCCTCATTTGTGGTGCTAGCACCAATTCCCTAGTTGAAAGGCAAGCTGGGCAATGTTAATGTTATGTTTCTTTTTATCTGAAAGCAACTGTGTTGTTATAATGTGAATCCCTTAATGGGCTCTAGAATTAGCTTACCAGTTATTTTCAGGCATCATAATTGTGGTATATGGGTGGAAGGTATGTATTCAGATTTTAGAGCAATATAAAATTAAAGGGGAAAAAGGTGAAATCCTAAACATATTTTGGAATTAACATATGGTTTATTTTCAGAGGTCATAATTTTGGTATATATGTGACATTTACATAGGCATATTTCGGAGCAATACAAATGGGAGGGAACAACACAACAAAAGGACTGGGTCAAAGAACTGACTGAAACTGTTAACTTCTGCCCAAGACAATAAACCTCTGCAGAGAAAAACTTTAAAAAGACTGAGAAAAAGATGCAAGACATGTATAGCAGAATGTGAAATTGGACTGAAAAATGATGTATGACATATACCAAACATCAATAAAATATTTTGTTTTAAAAAGTGCTCAACATTCTTAGTAATTAAGGAAATGCAAATTAAAAACATTTTAAGATTTCTTCTTACCCTGGTAAGACTGGCTAGGATCAAGAACACAAATGCTGGAGAGGTTGTGGAGTAAAGGGAATGCTCATTCACTGCTGGTGGGATTGAAAACTTGTGGAACTCCTATGGAAAACAGTGTGGAGAACTCTTAAAAGATTAGAAATGAACCTACCATTTTACCAAGTCATGACACTCCTGGGTGTATACCTAAAGGATTCATCCTATTGCAGTGATACTTGCACAACCTTATTTATTGCTATTCTTTTCACAGTAGCAAAGACCTGGAAGCAGCCTAAGTGTCAGTCAACTGATGACAGGATAATGAAAATGTGTATATTTACACAATAGACATTTTTACATGCATAACATGTTTATTGTAGCTCTTGTCACAATAGCAAAAAGCTGGAAGCAACCCGTGTCCCTCAACTGATGAGTAGATAGTGACAATGTGGTACATCTACACAATGGAGTACTATGGAGCAGTAAAGAAAGATGGCATCATGAAATTTTCAGGTAAATGGATGGAACTAGAAGCTGTTATGCTAAGTGAAGTAACACAGTGTCAGAAAAACAAATGATGTATGGTGTCCCTCATTTGTGCATCCTAGCACCAAATCCTTATATCTAAGTCAAGACGGGTAATTTTTTAGTAAAAATAATACCACACTGACTGATACTACTATAGATATAGCTTGAAGTTTATGTCTCTATTTTCCTAAGTTCTAAGATTTATGAGAAAGAATGTCTCCTCCTTAAAAGTACATTAAAACAGTGGGGTATGACGGTGGATGCCTTTAATCCCAGCACTCAGGAGGCAGAAGCAGGCACATCTCTGTGAGTTCAAAGCCAGCCTGGTCTACATAGTGAGTTCCAAGACAGCTGGGGCTACAGGGAGACCCTGACTCAAAAAAATAAATAAATAAAACACACACACACACAAACAAAAAAAAACAAAAAAGTACATTAAAACATACATCAACTTGTTATGTAACTTAGGAATGTAAAGTTTTATTTTTTTTTACCTTCATGCAACATTACTGTTAAAATGTGAATCCCAAATGTGTTTTAGAATTAACCTATAGTTTACTTTCAGACTTTGTCATTTTGGTATATGTGCAGAATATACATTTGCATATTTTGAAGAACTACAAAGTTAAAGGGAACAACAAGAACTGGCCGAAACAGTAAACTTCTACATTGAAAAAGTTAACAAAAGACTAAGANCACCTTGTGTTGGCCCAGGTCTGCAACTCTGCTTGTATGGTCTCGCCTGCCTAGGGCAGGTTAGGTTGATGAGGGCCAAACTCTGCACATGCGTAATTCTCCGCATTCACTTCTACTACAAACTACTAGTAGTCCTTCAAAACGGATCGACAACGAGCGACAATCTCTGAAATTCTTTTCATACCGACCGCCTCACTCTCCTCCCCTCCACCCGCCCCCGCTCCCCCCCTGCCCCCCCCTCCGCCCCCCCTCCTTCGTACCTCCCCGCTCGCACCCCTTTGAACGAAATACTTGCAGACCACATATAGGTACATATCAAAAAAGTCATCCAACATGATAAGTCAGCTATACTCCAGAGATGCCGGGATGTATTCAACATTACTTAAGAAATACCTGTCACTAAATAATATGAAATGGACCAAAGACCAATAATCTGTGATCATATTAATTGATGCAGAAAGGTTTTGATAAAATTCAGCTTGCCCTTATGTTTAAATTACTAGAGGGAATATGACTGATGGAACATACCTCAAAATAATTTAATCTATATACAACAAAAACCAGCGGCTACATCATCCAAATGGAGAAAAATTAGAAAGCATTCCCCTTAAAAGTAGAAACAAGAATGTCTACTATCTGCACTCTTTTTCAACATAGTACTCAAAACTCTTGCCAGAGAAATAAGGCACGGACAGGGAAAGACAAGAAAGGACTACTTATTTAGAAAATAGAAGGTCAAACTATCCCTTTTGCCAGATGGACATGTTATTTTTTACTTAAGGGATGCCAAAAATCCAACAGATAACTCCTAAAAATTATTAACAGTTTCAGTAAGTGGCAGGTTTCAAAATTAATCTACAAAACTCAGTGCCTTTCTATATGCCAATAACAAGCAACCAGAGAAATCATTCATGAAAACCCTCCATTCACAATAGAGTTTCAATAAACAAACAAACTAAAATATATCAGAACAAACCTGACAAAAGAGATTAAGATATCTACAATGAAAAATTTTAAATCTTTGAAGGGAGATTGAGGAAGACAACAGAAGATGGAAGACCAACTCTGCTCATGGATTGGAAAATTGTAAAGTAAAAAATGGACCATCCTACCCAAAGTAATATCTAAACTTCAATTCCAATTCCAAGCAAATCCCCCTGACTTTCTTCACAGAATTAGAGAAAAGTATTGTAACATTATCTGAACACAAAAGAAAAAAACTCCGGATAGCCAATGCAATCTACCCTGAGCACCAAGAACAATGCAAGGGGGATTACTATATCAGATTTCCAACTATGTTATAGCGGCATAGTCATAAAAACAGCATGCTACAGGCACAAAAACAGACCCATATATCGATGGAAGAAAATTTGGAAGATCCACAACTTGAGTACATGCAATTTTCAGTTCCTACTATTTGACAAAGGGCCAAGAATACTCAATGGAGGAAAGACAGTATCTTCAGCAAAATGGTGCTGGCACAGCTGGATCACCAACCTGTAGAAGAATGAAAACTAAACCCCCTTACATTCACCCTGTACAAATGTCAATCCAAATGATCAAAGACCTTAACGTGAATCCTGGAAATTCTGAAAGTTAGAAGATATTACATTAGTAGTAACCCACCCCCCCCCTACAAGATATAGGTGGAAAAAGGACTTCTAAATTTCAAACAAATTTGTGCAGGAAATAACATCAAGGATCGTCAAGTGGGAAGTCATTAACACTAACAGCAATAAGAAAACAAAGTGAGAGAAGAAATAGCCTACAGATTGGGAAAAAAATCTTCACAGTGATGACACATCTGCCAGAGTTTTAACATCCAGACTAATATAAAATACTAAAAAAAAGCAAAGTATCAAGAAAAAAATGACAATTAAAGGTATGCTAAATATGTGAGTAGAGATTTATCAAGAGAAGAAGTAAAAAAGACAAATAAAAACCTCCTTTTAAAAGTTCTCAACCAAACAAAATGATGAATGTTATCCCCCTCATTTGTGGTGCTAGCACCAATTCCCTAGTTGAAAGGCAAGCTGACAAATGTTAACTGTTATATTTTCTTTTATCTGAAAGCAAACGTGTTGCTTTTATAATGTGACTCCCTTAATGGGCTCTAGAATTAGCTTACCAGTTATTTTCAGGCATCATAATTTTGGTATATGGGTGGAGTATGTATCCATATTTTCGAGCATATCTAAAATTAAGGGAAAAAGGTAAATCCTAAACATATTTGGAATTACCCTATGGTTTATTTTCAGAGGTCATAATTTTGGATATATGTGACATTTACATAGGCATATTTCGGAGCAATACAAATGGGAGGGGAACAACAACATAAGGACTGTGTCTAAGAACTGACTGCACCGTTAACTTCTCCCCACGACAATAAACCTCTGCCAGATCAAAACTTTAAAAAGACTGAGAAAAAGATGCAAGACATGTATAGCAGAATGTGAAATTGGATCTGAAAAAAATGATGTATGACATATACCAAACATCACTAAAATATTTTGTTTAAAAAGTGCTCAAACATTCTTAGTCATAAGGAAAATTGCAAATTAAAAAAACATTTTAAGATTTTTCTTACCCTGGTAAGACTGGCTAGGATCAAGAACACAAATGCTGGAGAGGTTGTGGAGTAAGGGGAATGCTCTTCACTGCTGGTGGGATTAAAACCTTGTGGGAACCCTATGGAAAAAGTGTGGAGAACTCTTAAAAGATTAGGGACAAACCACAAAAAAATGAACCTACCATTTTACCAAGTCATGACACTCCTGGGTGTATACCTAAAGGATTCATCCTATTGCAGTGATACTTGCACAACCTTATTTATTGCCTATTCTTTTCACAGTAGCAAAGACTGAGAAGCAGCCTAAGTGTCAGTCAACTGATGACAGGATAATGAAAACATGTGTAATTACCCAATAGACATTTTTACTGCAAACATGTTTATTGTAGCTCTTTCACATAGCAAAAAGCTGGAAGCAACCCGTGTCTCTCAACTGATAAGTAGATAGTGACAATGTGGTACATCTACACAAGGAGTTCTATGGCAGCAGTAACGAAAGATGGCATCATGAAATTTTCAGGTAAATGGATGGAAACTTAGAAAGTTATGCTAAGTGAAGTACCACAGTGTCCGCAAAACAAATGATGTTGGTGTCCCTCATTTGTGCATCCTAGCACCAAATCCTTATATCTAAGTCAAGACGGGTAATTTTTTAGTAAAAATAACTACCACATGACTGATACCTATATAGATTATAGCTTGAAGTTTATGTCCTATTTTCCTAAGTTCTAAGACTTATGAGAAAGAATAAGTCTCTTCCTTAAAATTACATTAAAACAGTGGGGTATGACGGTGGATGCCTTTATCCCAGCAATCAGGAGGCAGAAGCCGGCCAATCTCTGTGAGTTCAACAGCCCGCCTGGTCTACATAGTGAGTTCCAAGACACGCTTGGGCTACAGGGAGACCCCTGACTCAAAACAATAAATAAATAAAACACACACACACACAAACAAAAAAAAACAAAAAAGTACATTAAAAAACATCCATCAATCTTGTTATGTAACTTGGAATGTAAAGTGTTATTTTTTTTTACCTTCATGCAACATTACTGTTAATGTGAATTCCCAAATTTGTTTTAGAATTAAACCTATAGTTTCCTTTCAGACTTTGTCCTTTTGGTATATGTGCAGATATACATTATATATCTATATATTATATATAATATATATATATATATATATATATACTACATATTTTGGACTAATATAAAATGAAAGGGAACAACAACAAAAGACTTGTTCAAAGAACTGACCAAAACAATAAACTTCTATATCAAAAAGTTTTTAAAAAGACTAAGAAAAAGATGCAAGACAGCACTTAAAATTAACTGCAGAATGTGTGGGCTCTGGTGTGTGTGGGGGGCATCGATGGGGAAATGGGTCTAAATTTGACTGAGAATGGTTGCATGAAATGCACAAAAGCTCAATAAAAAATTAAGAAAAAAAGTTGAAACAATTGAAAAGATATCAACTATGTTTTCTAAGATGTATGAAAGATGTGCATAGAGGTTTGAATGTGAGTTGTCCACAATAGGCTCATATGTCTGAACACTTGGTGGCACAGTATGGGAAGGTTACAGTTTCTATGGAGTTGGAGCCTTACTGTACTGTATCCTTTCCTGCCATGATGAAGCTCTAGAACCGTGAACCAAATAAACCCTTTCATCTTTTAAAACAAAACAAAACAAACAAACAAACAAAAAACAATAGGGCGTTCTAATGAAGTAGTGATCTCTGTTGTGAGAGGTATCCAAGACTCTAGATGCAACACATTAAGGACAGTAACATAAAGACCCAAGCACAGATTAACTAAATTAATGGGGTTTTTTTGGTCTTCTTGAAACAGGGTCTCCCTGTATTCTGAGCTGGCCTGGAACTTGCTATATTGACCAGGCTAGGTTTGAACTCACAGAGATCCACCTTCCTCTGACTCCTGAGTGGTGGGATTAAAGGCATGCACCACCATGCCCGACCTGAATGAACTCTTTACCCATCCACATCAGGCCACCGGTTTGGGAGCCACACAAAACATATCAGGCCACGGGTTTGGGAGCCACACAAAACTAGGATCAGTCCTGGTTCTACTTCTCAATTGCTGTGTGACCCCAGACAATCACTTCTCCTTTCTTTCGGGTTGGTTTTTAGTGAGAATTAAATAGCAAATGATTGGGGTAGTCCTCTCACATGCCAAGAGCTCAATAAATGCAAGTTTCAATCATTTCCTGTCTAGGTTCTTCCCAGAGAGGGCCTGCTTGCATTTCCTTCAGTTTGTCTTCTGGACCTTCAGCCCTCCTGGTCAGGCAGGCTTCAATCATGTGTCTAATGAGGATATACCACTCAGAGCTCCAGCCATCTGCATGCCTCCCTCATCACTGCACATCAACTAGGGGCTTCTGGTGTTCAGCAGGCTGACTCCACATATGAGGTCAGAGTCACTCTGACCATGCCAGGAGTGGGGTGAGAGTGAGGCATCACACCTGAGGCTAAACAGTGGGGCCATGACCAAAGTTAGACCAGGTGCTGCCTCAAGTTCTGGCTGGGGCTCAGGAATGAATCAGAGTCTATTGGTTCAAGTCAGGCCCAAGCAAGAGCAGCATAAAGGGAGCTTCTGTAGTGTCAATCCCAAGGCCAGGCCCACCGTCATCCAGCTCTAGTGCCTGGTCTCTGACAAGCACTGCGACTTCTTACCATGCCTGAGGAAGTCACCAAGGCACCTCATCTGCAGAGTGGATGTCCAACCCAGTTGCACTCCACACTGAGCCCCAACCCTCCCCACTCCCCAGCTGTCCTCTGCTGCTAGTACCAGGCAGGGCCTGTGGCCCAGGAAGCCTAGGTCACATGCTGACCCAGCCAGATTTCACTTTGCTGTCACTGCAAGGGGGATCCTGAGACACAAGAGGCTGTGGCGGGGCCCATTCCACATGGGCTGCCTTCTTAACATGTGGGTGCCTTCCTGTGGGATCTTCTGGGCTGGGCTCCCCCAGGGTGTTGAGGTGGACCCTCTCCACAGGGGACGTGTGACTTGTCAGGCTCATGATGTAGTTAGGCTTGTCAATGGACCACAGGTTAACATGGCAGTCATCCTCTCCAACGGGCAGAAGCCACCCGGAGGCCTTGCCCAGTACCAACGAGAACACCTTGCTAGCATGAGCAACAATCTCCTGCAACTTCCAGGCCGTCTTGGTGACCACAGGGGTGGCTAGGTTTCAGGAACTGGCACGTGAGACCCTACCCACAAAATTGATTGTGCTTTCTTTGTGGGGTGGGGGTGGATCTCCCCCAGTTCCAACAATCAAGTTGGCAGGGAGTCTCCACATATCCAGGCAGAGAGTCCTCCTCTCTTGTCCCAGGACTGCCTGGTGGTTTAGACCATCTGCTGCTGCGGCAGCCTGTGAACATTGGCCAGGATCCGGGATCATAGAATGTCAGGCTTGGGCCATCTCAGCTCAACACGGGTTGCAGCAGTAGCTCTGGAAGCCAAGGTTCTGTTCCAGGCGAGACCCCCTACATAATAGACTTCTATGCAATGGTAAAGATAGACATCATGGGGGCTGGAGGGACCGCCTAGCGGTTAAGAGTGCCCACCGTTCTTGCAGAGGACCCGGGCTCGATCCCCAGCATCCACACGGTGGCTGAGAACCTTCTGTAATTCCAATTCCAGGAGAACTCCAGTTCCAGGGGAATCCAACACCCTCTTCTGACCTCCGCGGCATTGCACAACACAGGTGCACAAACCTACATGCAGACAGTACATTCATACACATACAAAAAAATAAATAAAATTTAAAAAAGACATCATGAAATTTGCAGGTAAGTGGATGTTATGCTAAGTGACACAGACTCAGAAAAACGAATGGTGTATGTTGTCCCTCATTTGTGGAATCTAACATCAAATCCTTGTAAGTAAGTATATATCCATATGTAACTGCAGGATCTGGGTAAATGAAAAGGAGCTGGGAAGGTAAAGGGAAAAAGGGAACCTGAGACAGAAGGGTAGTAGGGGCCTGGGGAGGGTGCCAAGGAAGAAGTGGGGGTATAATGGCAATTAAGACTGACCGAAAAATTATGTACAAAGCACATAAAAATTTCAATAAAAATCTATTTAAAATAGGGTGGAAAGGAGGTATACGCAAAGGAATTAACTAACATCGGAGGCCTTTGAAAATTTCATATGGGGGGGCTGGAGAGATGGCCTAGCGGTTAAGAGCGCTGACCGCTCTTACAGAGGACCCGGGTTCGATCCCCAGCACCCACATGGCGGCTGAGAACCGTCTGAAGCTCCAATTCCAGGAGAACTCCAGTTCCAGGGGAATCCGACGCCCTCTTCTGACCTCCGCGGCATTGCACGACACGGGTGCACAGACCTACATGCAGACAGTACACTCATACACAAAGAAAAATAAATAAAACTGGGTGGCAGCAGTGGCAGCCCTATGTCTGTATATCCAATCTAATTGGCTATTGGCTCTCTCTTGGAAGGAATAATCACGGCTGATGTCACAAAAGCTTAATCCTCTAAGGTTGGAGACTGTATAAACCACACGTAGACCCTGCCATACTTGACAGAAGAAAATGTAGAGCTATGAATTGACATACCATCCAAACATCTGTGTCTACCAAAGTAACCTACCATAATTAGTACTGTTTAACTACCCATATATCTACTTGTTGTGCTTCATTAGTAGGATCGAAAGTTTTTTCTATTTTTACTGTTGTAAGATACAGATGTTTATCTAATTGCATTGTTCTTAGTAGGACGAAAGGTTGA
>VZQC01006430.1:1228178-1318845 GCA_009823505.1 Rhizomys pruinosus
GCCTGGACAAGCTGGCAGCCTGGACAAGCTGGCAGCCCATGAAAGAAAACAAGATTTATGGATTTGTTGCCTCCATGAAACATACTTCACCAACAAAGTCTGATACCACCTTAAGAAAAAGATGATGAAAAATATTCCAAGCAAGCAGAATGAAGAAACAGGCAGATATGTCCAACAAAATAGACTTCAGACTAAATCAAGTCAAAAGAGATAGAGAAAGTTACTTCACACTCATTAAAGGAAAAATACACCAGGGTGATACTACAATTCTTTCTTTTTTTTTTTTTTTTTGGTCTTTTTGTGATGGGGTCTCCCTGTAGCCCCAAATGTCCTGGAACTCGCTTTGTAGAGCAGGCTGGCTTTGAATTCACAAAGATCCACCTGCCTCTGCCTCCTGAGTGCTAAGCTTAAAGGCGTGAGCCACCACGCTTGGCAATATTACAATTCTAAACATATATGCACCACACATCGAAGGTCCCAATTTCATAAAGGAAACATTATAAGACTTAAAATCACACATTACTCTCAGAGGTGGAGATTAACTTCACTACCCCGGTGTCACCAACAGAGAGATCAAACAGAAAAGACCATAGAGAAAACCTGTAGTTAAATGACACTATGAATCATAGTAACCTAACAGAGATCTATAGAAAAATCCACCCAAACATCAAAAACTACATTTTCTTTTCAGAAGCCCATGGAACTTTATCCAAAACTGACCATATATCAGGACTCAAAGCAAATCTCCACAAATGTAAGAGAACTGAAATATCATTTTGTATCCTGTCAGACCACAAAGAAATAAAGTTACATATGAACAGCAATAAAAATATGAAATAGTGCCGGGAGTGGTGGCTCATGCCTTTAATCCTAGCACTTGGGAGGCAGAGGCAGGTGGATCTCCGTGAGTTTGAGGCCAGCCTGGTCTACAGAGTGAGCTCCAGGATAGCTGAGACTAAAGGGAGACCCTGTCTCAAAAATACCAAAAAAAAAAAATGAAATAGTATAAAATCTGATGGAAGCTAAACAATACACTACTGAATTAAAATTGTATCAAGGAAAAAAATCAAGAATGAAAAATTTTAAATCCTAAAATTGAATGAATATACAAATACAAAATATCAAAATAAATGAAACAAATGAAGGCAATTCTAAGAAGGAATATGTAGAATATGGGGATAATGTGGCCCTTATCAAAAGCCATATGAAAGCCTACCACTACAGAAGCATCATACACACACACACACACACACACACACACACACACACACACACACATTTTCTAAACAGGGATTAAGAAGAGTTACTTTTTTTTTGGATTTTTGAGCAGGGTTCTCCCTTTAGTCCCCAGCTGGCCTGGGGCTCACCTGTAGACCAGGTTTGGCCTTGAACTCCACAAAATCAGCCCTGCCTCTGCCTGCCCTCACTGCTAGGATTAAGGCGTGCACACCACCCCTGGACCAAGAGGCAGTTACGATTAATTAACATGGACACATTGCCCTAAAGACACTAGAGACTAGAAAAAAAAATTGATATTTTTTTCAAAGCCATTTTTATAATTGAACTTTTTAGTCATTTTTCAATACAAAATTTCCAAATCAGAATCTAGACCCGTCCTCCTTCAGGGCCCCCGGCCCCCCCAAACCCCCCAGAAGCTTCGCATTCTTGCCAAACATGTTCTTTCATTCTTCTTTTTTCCAGTCTCTTTTAAAATTTTCGATGCACAAGAAATCCGCAAACCTTCAATGCCGTTCTGGGGACTACTGAGATACCCAGCTGTGGACTAAACAGCTAAGGGGATTTCAGCTTTGTCAGAATATAGACTGCCAATTGTTGTGACTACCTAGACCATATCATGGAGGCCAGTGCAGGGAGATCAATACAAGACGCATGCTTACTGGACTTAATTTGGGGGGGACCATGGGAGGGATAGTCCCCAATGTGGAGCAAAGGTTCAGGATTGGTGGTTGTTCGGGAGGGACCACGAGGAAACTTGGAGCACTTCCTTAAGGAACGACATCTTTAGGGGAAAAAAGTCTCCAATTTCAAGTATATATGTATGTAGTATGTATGTATGTACATGGATGTACATATTTATGTATATATAACTATATGACGAATATTATGTTATATATAATATTTATATTAATTGTATATGAATATATGTTTATATATACAAATATAATAGATATTAGTATAATATAAATATATTTTTGTATATATTAGATATACTTAGCATACATCTTGGGGGAACAACAAAAGAACTGAAAAAAGAAAAAAATATGGAAAGACTCAGAAAGATGCAGGACATGTAATGGCAGAGTGGTAGGGACTCGGGTGGGTTGGGGGGCAAGGGAAAAGGGAAGCGACTCAGATTTGACTTGAGAAATGATGGTATCAATTATGGAAAAGTTTATAACAGAAAAAAGGCAAGCTGAACACATTAATGTTATATTTCTGTTTTATCTGAAAGCAACGACTGTGTTGTTATAATGTAAACTCTTAATGAGCTCTAGAATCGATCCACCACGTACTTTCAGACTCGGTAATACTGTATATGAGTGGAAAGTTATGTATGCATATTTTACGTAATATAACTAAAGGAGGAAATGTGAAAGTCCTAAAAAACAAAAAAAATAAAAAATAAATACTGGCTTGGAAAGACTGAGAGAAAGATGCAGAAATGTTAGGGCAGAATGCATGATCGGAGATGGGTAGGGGTGGCAAGGGAAAGGGGAAAGAGCTGAACTGAATTTAAAAATGATGTCCTGAAATACACAAAGCAGCAATACGCATTATAAAAAAGAAAAATTCGATGCAGAAGTTTAATGTTTGACCCAGTCCTTCTGCTGCTTGTTGTTGTTCTTGCTATTCTCTCCAATTTGCATCACTCCAAAAATATGCATAGCGCATGCCTCACAATATATCAAAATGTATAGCATCTTCAGCTATGATTTTTTTCTTTATTAGGCTTAAAGTGTCATGTTTTCCTTAAGGTGTTGTTTGAAGGCTCCTCCTGGGCAAGCCCAAACCACCATCATTCTGCCCTTGTGTTCCATGCTGGGTTTTCCCTTCCCATGGTCACCAAATGAGGTACAGTAAGCACCACGTCCTGTCTTGAACTTCCTGTACTGGCCTCCAATGATACAGCCTGGGCAGTCCACAATGGCAGTCTAGAGACTAGAAAAATTGAACCCCAATGGCAAGAATGGACTTTTTCTTTTGAAGCTATTAACCAGGCTCCCACACTCACTACCTCAAACATTACTGGTCATTGCCTCAGTTCTTGGTTACCAACTAGAAGCTCCCTGTAAGAACCCATTTCTGAAGATCCAATATACATGAGCTGTAGAACAAATGAGGAGATATCAAGCTGGTGTTTATTTTAAAGCCTCATCTCTACTGGTTGATTCATTGTGATGGAAGTTGCTGTGCATCTTACCTGAACAGAAAACTAATCACTGATCTTACCCAACTATGAATCCTTCCAGTTACAACTGTCCTAACAAGATATTCTCACTAGTGTAATAATCGCACAAATATTATGGAATAGCCAACCATTTAGTTTAAGTTCCACTTCAGAGGATGGAGCCTATAACTGACACTGATACCAGGCCCTAGGAATCTGAGCTGACAGATCATACAGGAAAATAAGGGAGAAGCCAAGACATTATTCTGTTAAGAAGACAAGTTTTATCGGTCTTTCCTAAGTGATTTAATTTTTCATACCCATAGATTAATGCATCTGACAACTATCAGCAGAGAAGGTTCTTTACGCAGCTCATTGTGATTAACACAAAGAACCAAAGCTAGCAATCAGGCAGAGAATAAGAAACTGCATAGCACTCATCTATGATTATGACAGCTATATGAAAATTCTGCCTCACAAAGCCGCAAGCGGATTCACATAGTGAAGAGTAGGCAGAAGAATGGTGGAGAAACAGATTGTGTAGAGCCACCACCAAGAAAGAGCTTGCCAGCCACCTGGTTAGGCTATCATGTAAAAACATGGCATGGTGACAGCATGCACAAAGTCCCATGTTATCATGAAGCCAGAAAAAATATCTCAGCATAGATGCGTGGAAGTGAGCAAGAAATTTCATTGCTATCTAAAATGTTGGGTTACTATTAGAAAACATCTGACCAATACCAACGCGGAGGGAAATGGTTTATTTAGCTCACAGCTCCCAGGGTCACAAGTTCATCGGGAGATGAGCTCAAGAATAGAAATCAGGGCAGGAACTCTGAGGTAGCGCTGAAGCACAGGCCATGGAAGATGGCTGTTTATTGGCTTGCTCCCTTGCCCTCCCCCCCTGTTTTAAGAGCTTAATACATCCTGTACTCGCAGGCAATAAAATATGGTAGACCATACAAAAAGTGCAATGCATAATACTTGCTATGTGACAAACTAAATGTCAGCATATTAACATGCAAACATCACGAATCATTTCTTTTTTGTTTCTTTGTTTGGATTTTAAAGGGATGCAGACATATATATGACACAGTTATTTGCAAGATAACATTGCGATGTTATCCATATGTCATACAATTACGGTAAATTGATGCATATTGCAAGGATCTATGTACCAAATTTTGAACAATCCCAAGGTTCACATAGGTCCAGTTTGGAGAAAGCGTTGTATGCACAGCATGTTGATCAAGTATACAAAAAGTCCAGACGATATTCCTGTAGTCTCATGAACCACCCCTATCTCTCCACAGCACTTAATTACACTACCATGCCTCCTATTCTGCAGTTTGTTCCATGGGCTTTGGTAAAGGGGCCTAGTGGGTGAGAAGAAACAGTCAAAGTTGTCAGGTATATGATTGTCATTATATACTACACTCTAGTTCTGTTTCAGGTGTTTTCCCGTCATGGTTTGACAGCTTATCCAGTGATTTCTTTTTAGTCATACTAACAATGCTCAAACTATTGGATGTACATTCATTTAAGCAGTACTAATTAATTATGTCAAGCTAAGCTGTGAGCATAGACAACAGATGTTTGGATGGTTATGCTAATCTGCAAACTGTTGGTTTCTCTATAAAGGGTGTAAGTTCTTACTGTGGCTTATAAACATATCCTAACCACTAAGGTCATAAGCCTTTTGTGCAATCAACTGTGAGTTCTTTCCTCCAGGAGATTGTTATGTTAAATATCTACATTACATATATATTGTCACACTTTTTTGTTGATTTTTTTAAATGTTATTTTATTTATTTTTTCTATGTGTATGGGAAGGTGGCTGTTTGCATGTAGTGTTTTGTGCAATTTTTGTGTCAGTTGTGTTTTGTGTGGTAGCTCATGTGAGGTCAGAAGAGGGCGTCGGCTTCTCTTCCTGGAATTGGGTTATCAGATGTCTCAGCCACCATCGTTGGGGTGCTGTGGGATTTCTTTGATTCACATTTGGGGTGTCAAACATTTCTTGCAAGGCAGTCAGCGCTTCTTAACTGCTAGTGCTTTTAACTCTCCAGCCCCCACACTTTTCTTTTTCCTTATACACCTCGTCCAGTAACATACCTGCCCAGGGTTGGCACGGCTCAAAAGTGGGCTGGGCATACCCTACAATGTCACTCAACAATCAACAAAATGCCCAATAGGATATGTGGGCCATCGTGCACTCACATGGAAGCAATTCTCCAACTGAGGCTTCATCATTCTTTCTTTCTAGCGTGTTCAGTGCACACTAAAGCTATACCTTTATTTGCTGTACTATGGCCACTTTGACCCCTTGTCAACATTGACACACATAAGACATTACTATTAAAAGAAACACACTTGTCCAATGTCTTTCCCCAAAGATGTTTTTAACACTAAAAGGCACTAACATAAGAACACTTACTCCCCCCATTAAAGGTTCCACAGTCGCTCCAAAAATTATCCAAACCTCTTAGTGCTACATAGGCGCTTAAAAGTCTCTTAACTCTGGCTCCTGTAAAATCCAAAACCAAGTACTGTCTTACTTCAAAAAGAAGAATCAGACAACACCTAACAAAAAACTAAGTCAGAGAATCATGCGCTCAAGTCTGGACATCTGGTATTCACTCCCCATCTGGGCTCCAAAGTATTTTGGCAGCTCCACTTTTCTAACTCTGCCATCTACAGCACACACAGATCATCTTGCAAGCCCAGGTCAGCTCAGCTCCACACATGGTGCTGCCCTTGTTGGTTGTCCATGGTCCTAACAGCTCCAAAAAATTGGGGTCTCCACTGAAAGTGAGCCTGAACCTTCACCCATGGGCTCTTCTAACCTCTCCTTGTGTAAAGCCTCGTAGATTCTTTTCATGACCCCTGTAGTGCTGGGGTCTTCATTGCAACCAAGGCTGCAATTTTCACCAGTGGACTTTCCTGGCCTCTCACAAGGTGCTAAGCCTTATGCTCTTGCCTATACGGTGGTGCTGCTTCACGCGTGTCACACCAAACCAGGCAGCGAAAACTATATACATTACCAAAGTCCGGCTCCAACTTGAGATTGGAGGTATGGGGGCCCCTCTGGACAAAATATGTCTTCTGTGGCAGACCCATAGGAAATGTCATTCTTCAGAAGAATTTCTCCACAGTGATGCGCAGCTCTGGTGACTTGCCACAACGTCTTCAGCCCAAGCGAATAAGCATCAATTGGTCTCGGTAAAATCAAAAGGTTTAACTTAGTTCTCGTCTTTTTTACCTCCTGGTCAGTTCTTAACTACAGCTGATTCTTCAGCCCAACTGACAAACCATAGATTCTCAATTCAAAATTATCATACAAATAGCTCTGATAGTCTCTGCTTCCTTTTAAACTTCACAAGCCATGCCTCCATCATCTTCAACTTTTTCGATGTAACTGTTCCAAGCTCATTCATAATGCTTTATTACATTGTGGTCCGATAGAAGTGCGTAAATTATTTCAACTGTTTTGTATTTGTTGAGGTATATGGTTTTGTGTTCTAGTATGTGGTCAATTTTTGGAGAAAATTCCATGGGGTGCTGAATTGACAGTGTATTCTTTGGTGCTTAGGTGGAATATCCTACCTTCCTTGATTTCTATACCCCCAGTGTGTGAATTTTTTTTTTAATTTTAGTTTATTTTTGTGTCTGTAGAAATGTAGCGGAACTGTTCTTGCATGTAGGTTCCCCCCCCCCCCCGCACCTGTGCCCGGTGGAGTGCAATGCCGCAGAGGTCAGAAGAGGGTGGTCGGATTCCCCTGGAAACTGGACTTCGCCTGAACTGGAGTTACAGTACGGTTTCGTGCCCCCGTGGGTTCGGGGATCGAACCCGGTACTCTGCAAAGAGATCGGTGCTCTTAACAGCTAGGCTATCTCTCCAGCCCCGTTTGCTGACTTTTGCAAAGTATTTTGAGATACACATTTTTTTCTTCCGTATTTTTTTGGCACTGGTCAAGATGGAATTTATTTCAGAAAAATGGGACATGATTGAGATCCTAAGCCAGAGATTCAATCAACTCTAGAGAGGCGGTAGAATAAACCACACCCAAAAAGCCTAGGGCAATGTCCCACTGATTAGCTGTTCCAACCCACGTGAGTGGGTGTGGCTTCAAGCCTGGGCTATAAAGCCCTTCTCTGCGTGCTCCGTTGGGCGGAAGTCCGTTGGGAGCCATTTTGAAACTCATAGCATCTTCCTGCTCCCCCTTCTCNCACCTTGTGTTGGCCCAGGTCTGCAACTCTGCTTGTATGGTCTCGCCTGCCTAGGGCAGGTTAGGTTGATGAGGGCCAAACTCTGCACATGCGTAATTCTCCGCATTCACTTCTACTACAAACTACTAGTAGTCCTTCAAAACGGATCGACAACGAGCGACAATCTCTGAAATTCTTTTCATACCGACCGCCTCACTCTCCTCCCCTCCACCCGCCCCCGCTCCCCCCCTGCCCCCCCCTCCGCCCCCCCTCCTTCGTACCTCCCCGCTCGCACCCCTTTGAACGAAATACTTGCAGACCACATATAGGTACATATCAAAAAAGTCATCCAACATGATAAGTCAGCTATACTCCAGAGATGCCGGGATGTATTCAACATTACTTAAGAAATACCTGTCACTAAATAATATGAAATGGACCAAAGACCAATAATCTGTGATCATATTAATTGATGCAGAAAGGTTTTGATAAAATTCAGCTTGCCCTTATGTTTAAATTACTAGAGGGAATATGACTGATGGAACATACCTCAAAATAATTTAATCTATATACAACAAAAACCAGCGGCTACATCATCCAAATGGAGAAAAATTAGAAAGCATTCCCCTTAAAAGTAGAAACAAGAATGTCTACTATCTGCACTCTTTTTCAACATAGTACTCAAAACTCTTGCCAGAGAAATAAGGCACGGACAGGGAAAGACAAGAAAGGACTACTTATTTAGAAAATAGAAGGTCAAACTATCCCTTTTGCCAGATGGACATGTTATTTTTTACTTAAGGGATGCCAAAAATCCAACAGATAACTCCTAAAAATTATTAACAGTTTCAGTAAGTGGCAGGTTTCAAAATTAATCTACAAAACTCAGTGCCTTTCTATATGCCAATAACAAGCAACCAGAGAAATCATTCATGAAAACCCTCCATTCACAATAGAGTTTCAATAAACAAACAAACTAAAATATATCAGAACAAACCTGACAAAAGAGATTAAGATATCTACAATGAAAAATTTTAAATCTTTGAAGGGAGATTGAGGAAGACAACAGAAGATGGAAGACCAACTCTGCTCATGGATTGGAAAATTGTAAAGTAAAAAATGGACCATCCTACCCAAAGTAATATCTAAACTTCAATTCCAATTCCAAGCAAATCCCCCTGACTTTCTTCACAGAATTAGAGAAAAGTATTGTAACATTATCTGAACACAAAAGAAAAAAACTCCGGATAGCCAATGCAATCTACCCTGAGCACCAAGAACAATGCAAGGGGGATTACTATATCAGATTTCCAACTATGTTATAGCGGCATAGTCATAAAAACAGCATGCTACAGGCACAAAAACAGACCCATATATCGATGGAAGAAAATTTGGAAGATCCACAACTTGAGTACATGCAATTTTCAGTTCCTACTATTTGACAAAGGGCCAAGAATACTCAATGGAGGAAAGACAGTATCTTCAGCAAAATGGTGCTGGCACAGCTGGATCACCAACCTGTAGAAGAATGAAAACTAAACCCCCTTACATTCACCCTGTACAAATGTCAATCCAAATGATCAAAGACCTTAACGTGAATCCTGGAAATTCTGAAAGTTAGAAGATATTACATTAGTAGTAACCCACCCCCCCCCTACAAGATATAGGTGGAAAAAGGACTTCTAAATTTCAAACAAATTTGTGCAGGAAATAACATCAAGGATCGTCAAGTGGGAAGTCATTAACACTAACAGCAATAAGAAAACAAAGTGAGAGAAGAAATAGCCTACAGATTGGGAAAAAAATCTTCACAGTGATGACACATCTGCCAGAGTTTTAACATCCAGACTAATATAAAATACTAAAAAAAAGCAAAGTATCAAGAAAAAAATGACAATTAAAGGTATGCTAAATATGTGAGTAGAGATTTATCAAGAGAAGAAGTAAAAAAGACAAATAAAAACCTCCTTTTAAAAGTTCTCAACCAAACAAAATGATGAATGTTATCCCCCTCATTTGTGGTGCTAGCACCAATTCCCTAGTTGAAAGGCAAGCTGACAAATGTTAACTGTTATATTTTCTTTTATCTGAAAGCAAACGTGTTGCTTTTATAATGTGACTCCCTTAATGGGCTCTAGAATTAGCTTACCAGTTATTTTCAGGCATCATAATTTTGGTATATGGGTGGAGTATGTATCCATATTTTCGAGCATATCTAAAATTAAGGGAAAAAGGTAAATCCTAAACATATTTGGAATTACCCTATGGTTTATTTTCAGAGGTCATAATTTTGGATATATGTGACATTTACATAGGCATATTTCGGAGCAATACAAATGGGAGGGGAACAACAACATAAGGACTGTGTCTAAGAACTGACTGCACCGTTAACTTCTCCCCACGACAATAAACCTCTGCCAGATCAAAACTTTAAAAAGACTGAGAAAAAGATGCAAGACATGTATAGCAGAATGTGAAATTGGATCTGAAAAAAATGATGTATGACATATACCAAACATCACTAAAATATTTTGTTTAAAAAGTGCTCAAACATTCTTAGTCATAAGGAAAATTGCAAATTAAAAAAACATTTTAAGATTTTTCTTACCCTGGTAAGACTGGCTAGGATCAAGAACACAAATGCTGGAGAGGTTGTGGAGTAAGGGGAATGCTCTTCACTGCTGGTGGGATTAAAACCTTGTGGGAACCCTATGGAAAAAGTGTGGAGAACTCTTAAAAGATTAGGGACAAACCACAAAAAAATGAACCTACCATTTTACCAAGTCATGACACTCCTGGGTGTATACCTAAAGGATTCATCCTATTGCAGTGATACTTGCACAA
Source organism: Rhizomys pruinosus (assembly GCA_009823505.1). NCBI lineage: Eukaryota > Metazoa > Chordata > Mammalia > Rodentia > Spalacidae > Rhizomys > Rhizomys pruinosus. Next base: position 1,238,638 of record VZQC01006430.1, read on the forward strand.
CCTTATTTATTGCCTATTCTTTTCACAGTAGCAAAGACTGAGAAGCAGCCTAAGTGTCAGTCAACTGATGACAGGATAATGAAAACATGTGTAATTACCCAATAGACATTTTTACTGCAAACATGTTTATTGTAGCTCTTTCACATAGCAAAAAGCTGGAAGCAACCCGTGTCTCTCAACTGATAAGTAGATAGTGACAATGTGGTACATCTACACAAGGAGTTCTATGGCAGCAGTAACGAAAGATGGCATCATGAAATTTTCAGGTAAATGGATGGAAACTTAGAAAGTTATGCTAAGTGAAGTACCACAGTGTCCGCAAAACAAATGATGTTGGTGTCCCTCATTTGTGCATCCTAGCACCAAATCCTTATATCTAAGTCAAGACGGGTAATTTTTTAGTAAAAATAACTACCACATGACTGATACCTATATAGATTATAGCTTGAAGTTTATGTCCTATTTTCCTAAGTTCTAAGACTTATGAGAAAGAATAAGTCTCTTCCTTAAAATTACATTAAAACAGTGGGGTATGACGGTGGATGCCTTTATCCCAGCAATCAGGAGGCAGAAGCCGGCCAATCTCTGTGAGTTCAACAGCCCGCCTGGTCTACATAGTGAGTTCCAAGACACGCTTGGGCTACAGGGAGACCCCTGACTCAAAACAATAAATAAATAAAACACACACACACACAAACAAAAAAAAACAAAAAAGTACATTAAAAAACATCCATCAATCTTGTTATGTAACTTGGAATGTAAAGTGTTATTTTTTTTTACCTTCATGCAACATTACTGTTAATGTGAATTCCCAAATTTGTTTTAGAATTAAACCTATAGTTTCCTTTCAGACTTTGTCCTTTTGGTATATGTGCAGATATACATTATATATCTATATATTATATATAATATATATATATATATATATATATACATTTTGGAACAATCATAAAAATGAACGGAACAACAACAAAAGACTGTTCAAAGAACTGACCAAACCAATAAACTTCTATATCAAAAATTTTAAACAGACTAAGAAAAAGATGCAAGACAGCACTTAAAATTAACTGCAGAATGTGTGGGCTCTGGTGTGTGTGGGGGGCATCGATGGGGAAATGGGTCTTAATTTGACTGAGAATGGTGTGAATGCACAAAAGCTCAATAAAAAATTAAGAAACAAAAGTTGCAACAATTGAAAAGATATCAACTATGTTTTCTAAGATGTATGAAAGATGTGCATAGAGGTTTGAATGTGAGTTGTCCACAATAGGCTCATATGTCTGACCACTTGGTGGCACAGTATGGGAAGGTTACAGTTTCTATGGAGTTGGAGCCTTACTGTACTGTATCCTTTCCTGCCATGATGAAGCTCTAGAACCGTGAACCCAAATAAACCCTTTTCATCTTTTAAACAAAACAAAACAAACAAACAAACAAAAAAACAATAGGGCGTTTCTAATGACGTAGTGATCTCTGTTGTGAGAGGTATCCAAGACTCTAGATGCAACACATTAAGGACAGTAACATAAAGACCCAAGCACAGATTAACTAAATTAATGGTTTTTTTGGTCTTTCTTGAAACAGGGTCTCTGTATTCTGAGTGGCACTGGCACTTGCTATATTGACCAGGCTATTGTTTTGAACTCACAGAGATCCACATCCTCCTGACTCCTGAGTGTGGGGATTAAAAGTGCATCACCACCATGCCCGACCTGAATGAACTCTTTACCCATCCACATCAGGCCACCGGTTTGGGAGCCACACAAAACATATCAGGCCACGGGTTTGGGAGCCACACAAAACTAGGATCAGTCCTGGTTCTACTTCTCAATTGCTGTGTGACCCCAGACAATCACTTCTCCTTTCTTTCGGGTTGGTTTTTAGTGAGAATTAAATAGCAAATGATTGGGGTAGTCCTCTCACATGCCAAGAGCTCAATAAATGCAAGTTTCAATCATTTCCTGTCTAGGTTCTTCCCAGAGAGGGCCTGCTTGCATTTCCTTCAGTTTGTCTCCTGGACCTTCAGCCCTCCTGGTCAGGCAGGCTTCAATCATGTGTCTAATGAGGATATACCACTCAGAGCTCCAGCCATCTGCATGCCTCCCTCATCACTGCACATCAACTAGGGGCTTCTGGTGTTCAGCAGGCTGACTCCACATATGAGGTCAGAGTCACTCTGACCATGCCAGGAGTGGGGTGAGAGTGAGGCATCACACCTGAGGCTAAACAGTGGGGCCATGACCAAAGTTAGACCAGGTGCTGCCTCAAGTTCTGGCTGGGGCTCAGGAATGAATCAGAGTCTATTGGTTCAAGTCAGGCCCAAGCAAGAGCAGCATAAAGGGAGCTTCTGTAGTGTCAATCCCAAGGCCAGGCCCACCGTCATCCAGCTCTAGTGCCTGGTCTCTGACAAGCACTGCGACTTCTTACCATGCCTGAGGAAGTCACCAAGGCACCTCATCTGCAGAGTGGATGTCCAACCCAGTTGCACTCCACACTGCGCCCACCCCTCCCCATCCCAAGCTGTCCTCTGCTGCTAGTACCAGGCAGGGCCTGTGGCCCAGGAAGCCTAGGTCACATGCTGACCCAGCCAGATTTCACTTTGCTGTCACTGCAAGGGGGATCCTGAGACACAAGAGGCTGTGGCGGGGCCCATTCCACATGGGCTGCCTTCTTAACATGTGGGTGCCTTCCTGTGGGATCTTCTGGGCTGGGCTCCCCCAGGGTGTTGAGGTGGACCCTCTCCACAGGGGACGTGTGACTTGTCAGGCTCATGATGTAGTTAGGCTTGTCAATGGACCACAGGTTAACATGGCAGTCATCCTCTCCAACGGGCAGAAGCCACCCGGAGGCCTTGCCCAGTACCAACGAGAACACCTTGCTAGCATGAGCAACAATCTCCTGCAACTTCCAGGCCGTCTTGGTGACCACAGGGGTGGCTAGGTTTCAGGAACTGGCACGTGAGACCCTACCCACAAAATTGATTGTGCTTTCTTTGTGGGGTGGGGGTGGATCTCCCCCAGTTCCAACAATCAAGTTGGCAGGGAGTCTCCACATATCCAGGCAGAGAGTCCTCCTCTCTTGTCCCAGGACTGCCTGGTGGTTTAGACCATCTGCTGCTGCGGCAGCCTGTGAACATTGGCCAGGATCCGGGATCATAGAATGTCAGGCTTGGGCCATCTCAGCTCAACACGGGTTGCAGCAGTAGCTCTGGAAGCCAAGGTTCTGTTCCAGGCGAGACCCCCTACATAATAGACTTCTCTGCAGTGGTAAAGATAGACATCATGGGGGCTGGAGGGGACCGCCTAGCGGTTAAGGAGTGCCCAACCGTTCTTGCAGAGGGACCCGGGCTCGATTCCCCAGCACCCACCGGTGGCTGAGAAACCGTCTGTAATTCCAATCCAGGAGAACCTCCAGTTCAGGGGAATCTGACACCCTCTTCTTGGCCTCCGCGGCATTGCACAACACAGGTGCACAAACCTTACATGCATATACATTACATTTCATATCACCTACCAAAAAATAATAAAATTTAAAAAAAAGACATCATGAAATTTGCAGGTAAGTGGATGTTATGCTAAGTGGACACAGACTCAGAAAAACGAATGGTGTATGTTGTCCCTCATTTTGTGGAATCTAAAAACCATTTCAAATTCCTTGTAAGTAAGTATATATCCATATGTAACTGCAGGATCTGGGTAAATGAAAAGGAGCTGGGAAGGTAAAGGGAAAAAGGAGCCTGAGAGAAGAAGGGTATTAGGGGCTGTGGGAGGGTCTCAATGGAGAATGGGGTATAATGGCAATTAAGACTGACCGAAAAATTATGTACAAAGCACATAAAAATTTCAATAAAAAATCTATTTAAAATAGGGTGGAAAGGAGGTATACGCAAAGGAATTAACTAACATCGGAGGCCTTTGAAAATTTCATATGGGGGGGCTGGATGAGATGGCCTAGCGGTTAAGGAGCGCTGACCGCTCTTACAGAGGACCCGGGTTCGATTCCCCAGCAACCACACACTTGGCGGCTGAGACCCGTCTGAAGCTCCAATTCCGGAGAAACTCCAGTTTCCCGGGGAATCCGACGCCTCTTCTGACCTCCCCGGCATTTGCACGCCCACGGGTGCACCGACCTACCTGCAGACAGTTACCCTCATACACAAGAAAAATAAATAAAAATAAAAAAATCTTTAAAAAAAAAGAAAAATTCACTCTGGAAGCTTCTCACATATATGCACATATAAAAATGTTTAAATGGCCTTAAGCATCCAAAAAGAAAGTATAACTAGAATAAATAATCCGTAAGGTCTGAGAAATTGTACCTCAGATACAAAACTTGAGAACTTCAAAAACCTCAATGCCAGATGGGGACTACTGAGAATCCCAGTGTTGGACTAAGCAGCTACTGGGATTTCAGCCTCTTCAGAGTGTAGACTGCCATTGTTGGGACTACCCAGGCTGTATCAAAGACACCAGTACAGGAAGATAAAGACAGGACACACGCTTGCTTGCTGGGACCTTATTTGGGTGACCATGCGGGGGGAGGGCCCAGTGTGAAGCACGGGGGCATGATTGATGGCTGTTTGGGCGTGCCAAGGCGGAACCTTCAAGCACTTCCTTGGGGAAAAACCACAATCTTTTGGAAAAGAAATAAAAGTCTCTAAACGCAGGGGAGATGGGTTATATCTTATCTATATTTTATATATATATATATATGCAATACAAATAGGAGAAAAAAGAGAATTTCCATGTTAAAGTAAAGTGAAAGTTTAAATGGAATTATTATATAATGGGGGACAATGTTCCTACCAGATTCCACAGGCTAGCAACAAAAGGTCCACTGCCAAGGATGGACTCCCTCTTTTGAAACTGTTGGACATGGGTCCTATAGACTCTCAAACAATGCTGGCCATTGCGGTCTGGTGAGGAAGATCTGGCCTTCTTTAGAAAAGAGACTCCACATAGGCTGACTAGAGCTCAGGGGATGAGCTGGCACTGAAGAGTGTGTGGAGAGAGTAGTTGGATGCAATGGACCCTAGCACAAATGACAGAAGCTGTGAACTCTGGGGGTGGGGAGCTTGTGGGAGGTGCCAAGAGATAAGGGAGAAGTGGGTATAATGCTGATTAAGACTGACTGAAAATTTATGTATGAAACACATAAAAATTCAATAAAAAATAAAAAAATAAAAATAGTACAGATTCAACTAAGGTCCATGGAAGTGGCAGTTTCTCTAAAATAGACCACATACTGGGGCACAAAGAATGTCAATAAATAAGAAAAATTGAAATAATTGCATGTATTCTATCAGACGACAATGCAATAAAGTTTAATATCGACAGCAAATAGTCTCCAGTAATTACATGAATGCATGGAGAAAAAAACAACACAATATTTAATGATGAGTGGTTCCGAAATTAATTAGTAAAAAATAAAAATATTCCTCGAATGAAATGAAAATGCAAACACAACACAACACAATCTCTGGGAAACATTAAAAGCAGTCCTGGGTGGGGAAGTTTATAGTTCTAAATGCCTACATTAAAAATACAGAAGAGCACAAAAAATGACTTAATGGTACAGCTCAAAAATTGGGAGAAACAAGAACAAATCAAACCCAATCACAGCAGACTATGAGAAATAGTAAAAATCAAAGCAAAAGTAAATGAAATAGGAACAAAGAAAGAAGACAAAGACTCAATGAATCTAAGAGAGAGAGAGCTCTTTCATTTTTATTTGTAAGATTTTATTTATTACTGTTATTTTTATATATATGAATGTATATCTTTGCATGTTTGTAAGTATACACATATTGTTCTATGTCTTTGCAGGTCAGAAGAATTCATTGAATGTCCCTGGAACTGGAGCTACAGATGTTTGTTAACTGCCATATGGGCACTGGAAATTGAACCTAGGTCATTTGCAAGAGCAGCCAATGCTCTTAATCATGGAGCTATCTATCCAACCCAGAACTTCTTTGTTTGAATAAACAGACCCTTAACTAAGCTAACCAAAAGAGGTAAAGAAGAGACCCAAATAAAGAAAATCAGAGACAAACAGGGAAACATTTTAACAGGCACCAAAGTAACCCAGAATATTATAAGGGGATACTGTAAAAAGCCTATATTCAATATGGATAGTCCTAGAACCCCCAATAAAATGACACAGATTAATTGATTGGTTTAGAAAACAAGATTTTTTTAAAATTTATTTTTATTGATGCTTTGTGTATTTCATACATCATTTTCCAATTCAGTTCAGGCATATATCCCCTTCCCTTCCTCCCCACCCCACCCCTACCCATCGCAGATCGCGCATTCTGCTGTAAGTTTTCTGCATCTTTCTCTGCTTTTTTGTTTTGTTTTGTTTTCATTTTTTTTAACAATAGGTGATAATCTGTGAGTACAAGCATCCTTCATGTAAACCATTTGCAGCAGTTGTGTCCAAAACCACACAGCTCATGGGTCCCACCATCCTGAAAGGGGGGGCTTGATGTTCAATCAAGTTGATAAAATGAGTGTCCAGTTCTATATTGTTGTAGTTTCACCATTACCCCAATCAAGCCCTTACATTCTACCATGCCCCCTCTTCTGCAGATTGTTCCCTAGGCTTAGAAAAGGGGCACAGGTGGATGAGAAGCAAAACACTCTACTTTCTTTGGAGCTGATGTCTTGGTCTCTAGTCAGTTCTGGCTGGTTTCTCTGGGATGCCAGAGAGTGTTACCAAAGGCACACAAACCAATAAAGCAAATATAGGTCTCCTTGAGTCAGAAGACTCCTCCATCAGCACCAGCTTACACCTCATCTGCCTGGAAAAACTGTGCAGCAGTGGCAGCCATATGTCTGTATATCCCCATCTAATGGCTATTGTGCTCTCTCCTTGGAGGAATAACCCACGGGTGATGTCACAAGCTTACTCCTTTAATGTTAGGAGATGTTATAACACACGAAGACCCTGCCCTACTTGACAGAAGAAATGTAGATCATGAATTGACATACCATCCAAACATCTGTGTCTATAACAAAATAACCTACCATATTAGTATGTTTAATACCTATATATCTAATTTGTGTGCTTCATTAGTAGGATCGAAAGGCTATATATATACTTTTTTAAATACTTATATATTTAATTGCTGTGCTTCATTAGTAGGACGAAAGGTTAAGCCTGGACAAGCTGGCAGCCCATGAAAGAAACAAGATTTATGGATTTGTTGCCTCCATGAAACATACTTCACCAACAAAGTCTGATACCACCTTAAGAAAAAGATGATGAAAAATATTCCAAGCAAGCAGAATGAAAGAAACAGGCAGATATGTCCAACAAAATAGACTTCAGACTAAATCAAGTCAAAAGAGATAGAGAAGTTACTTCCACACTCATTAAAGGAAAAATACACCAGGGTGATACTACAATTCTTTCTTTTTTTTTTTTTTTTTGGTCTTTTGTGTGATGGGGTCTCCCCTGTAGCCCCAAATGTCCTGGAACTCGCTTTGTAGAGCCGGCTGGCTTTGAATCACAAAGATCCACCTTGCCTTGCCTCCTGATGCTAAGCTTAAAAGGCGTGAGCCAACCACGCTGGCAATATTACAATTTAAACATATATTTTGACCACACATCGAAGGTCCCAATTTCATAAAGGAAACATTATAAGACTTAAAATCACACATTACTCTCAGAGGTGGAGATTAACTTCACTACCCCGGTGTCACCAACAGAGAGATCAAACAGAAAAGACCATAGAGAAAACCTGTAGTTAAATGACACTATGAATCATAGTAACCTAACAGAGATCTATAGAAAAATCCACCCAAACATCAAAAACTAAACCTTTTCTTTTTTCAGAAGCACCCCATGGAACTTTATCCAAAACTGACCATATATCAGGACTCAAAGCAAATCTCCACAAATGTAAGAGAACTGAAATATCATTTTGTATCCTGTCAGACCACAAAGAAATAAAGTTACATATGAACAGCAATAAAAATATGAAATAGTGCCGGGAGTGGTGGCTCATGCCTTTAATCTAGCACTTGGGAGGCAGAGGCAGGTGGATCTCCGTGAGTTTGAGGCCAGCCTGGTCCTAACAGAGTGAGCTCCAGGATAGCTGAGACTAAAGGGAGACCCTGTCTCAAAAATACCAAAAAAAAAAAATGAAATAGTATAAAAATCTGAGGAAGACTAAACAATACACTACTGAATTAAAATTGTATCAAGGAAAAAAATCAAGAATGAAAAATTTACATCCTAAAATTGAATGAATATACAAATACAAAATATCAAAATAAAATTAAAAAATGACGGGCAATTTAAGAAGAATATGTCGAATATGGGGAGATAATGTTGCCCTTATCAAAACGCTAGAAAAGGCCTACCACTACAGAAGCAATCTACACACCCACCACACACCCACACACACACACACACACACACACACCACTTTATAAACAGGGATTAAGAAGAGTTACTTTTTTTTTGTATTTTTGAGACAGGGGTCTCCCTTAGTCCCAGCTGGCTGCGGGCTCACTCTGTAGACCAAGGTTGGCCTTGAACTACAGAGATCAGCCTGCCTCTGCCTCCCAACTGCTAGGATTAAAGGCGTGCACCACCACGCCCGGCCAAGAGGAGTTACTTTATAACAGTGACACATTGCCCCTAATAGACACTAGAGACTAGAAAAAAAAATTGATATTTTTTTCAAAGCCAATTTTTATTGAAGCTTTGTGCATTTCATACAAAATTTCCAATCAAATCTAGACCCGTGCCTCCTTCATGGCCCCCCACCCCACCAGAGCTTACGCATTCTGCCAAACATGTCTTTCATCTTTTTCCCAGTCTCTTTTAAAAATTTCGATGCACAAGAATCCTCCAAACCTTCAATGCCAGTTGGGGACTACTGAGATACCCAGCTTGTGGACTAAACAGCTAAGGGGATTTCAGCTTTGTCAGAATATAGACTGCCATTGTTGGACTACCTAGACCATATCATGGAGGCCAGTGCAGGGAGATCAAGACAGGACGTATGCTTACTGGACTTCATTTGGGGGGACCATGGGAGGGAAAGACCCCAATGTGGAGCAAAGGTTCAGGATTGGTGGTTGTTCGGGATTGCCAAGGAGGAAACTTGGAGCACTTCCTTAAGGAAAACATGACATCTTTTAGGGGAAAAAAGTCCTCCAATTCAAGTGATATATGTATGTATGTATGTATGTATGTATGTATATATTTATGTATATATAACTATATGAATATATATTATGTATATATAATATTTATATTATGTGTATATGATATATGTTTATATATACAAAATATAAATATATATTATGTATATATAAATATATATTTGTATATATTTATATATACTGTAGCAATACAATTTGGAGAGGACAACAAAAGAACTGAAAAAAGAAAAAAATATGGAAAGACTCAGAAAAAGATGCAGGACATGTATGGCAGAGTGTAGGGACTCGGGTGGGGTGGGGGGCATGGAAAGGGAAGCGACTCTAGATTTGATTGAGAAATGATGTATGACTTATGGAAAAAGTTTAATAACAATAAAAAAGGCAAGCTGAACAACATTATTGTTATATTTCTGTTTATCTGAAAGCAACTATGTTGTTATAATGTAAATCTCTTAATGAGCTCTAGAATCGATCCACCACTTACTTTCAGACTCTGTAATTACTGTATATGAGTGGAAAGTATGTATGCATATTTTAGAGTAATATAAAATTAAAGGAGGAAATGTGAATTCCTAAATATAAAATAAAAGACTGAGATAAAGATTCAGGATAGTTATGGCAGAATGCATGATCTGGAGTAGGGTGGGGGGAAGGGAAAGGGGAATATAGCTAAACTGAACTCAGAAATGATGTCTGAAATACACAAAGCATCAATAAAAGCATTATAAAAAAGAAAAAATTTTCGATGCAGAAGTTTAATGTTTGACCCAGTCCTTCTGCTGCTGTTGTTGTTCTTGCTATTCTCTCCAATTTGCATCACTCCAAAATATGCATATATGCATGCCACATATATCATAAGTTATAGCATCTTCAGCTTATGATTTTTTTCTTTATTAGGCTGAAAGATGTCATGTTTGAAGGCTCCTCCTTGGCAAGCCCAAACCACCATCAGTTCTGCCCTTGTGTTCCACGCTGGGGTTTTCCCTTCCCATGGTCACCAAATGAGGTCCAGTAAGCACCACGTCCTGTCTTGAACTTCCTGTACTGGTCTCCATGATACAGCCTGGGCAGTCCAACAATGGCAGTCTAGAGACTAGAAAAATTGAACCCCAATGGCAAGAATGGACTTTTTCTTTTGAAGCTATTAACCAGGCTCCCACACTCACTACCTCAAACATTACTGGTCATTGCCTCAGTTCTTGGTTACCAACTAGAAGCTCCCTGTAAGAACCCATTTCTGAAGATCCAATATACATGAGCTGTAGAACAAATGAGGAGATATCAAGCTGGTGTTTATTTTAAAGCCTCATCTCTACTGGTTAGATTTCATTGTGATGGAAGTTGCTGTGCATCTTACCTGAACAGAAAACTAATCACTGATCTTACCCAACTATGAATCCTTCCAGTTACAACTGTCCTAACAAGATATTCTCACTAGTGTAATAATCGCACAAATATTATGGAATAGCCAACCATTTAGTTTAAGTTCCACTTCAGAGGATGGAGCCTATAACTGACATTGATACCAGCCCTAGGAATCTGAAGCCTGACAGATCACAGGAAAATAAGGGAGAGCCCAAGACTATTATTCTGTTAAATAGACATAGTTTTATACTGTCTTCTAATGATTTATTTTCATACCCATAGATTAATGCATCTGACAACTATCAGCAGAGAAGGTTCTTTACGCAGCTCATTGTGATTAACACAAAGAACCAAAGCTAGCAATCAGGCAGAGAATAAGAAACTGCATAGCACTCATCTATGATTATGACAGCTATATGAAAATTCTGCCTCCAAAGCCTCAGGGATCATGGTGGAAGTAGAGGCAGAAGAATGGTAAGAAACAGATGGTAGAGCACCACAAAGAAAGAGCTTTCCAGTCACCTGGTTAGGTATTCATGTAAACACAGCAATGGTGACAGCATGCACAAGTCCCATGTTATCTGAAGCCAGAAAAAATATCTCAGCATAGATGCGTGGAAGTGAGCAAGAAATTTCATTGCTATCTAAAATGTTGGGTTACTATTAGAAAACAATCTGACCAATACCAACTCGGGAGGGAAATGGTTTATTTAGCTCACATCTCCCAGGTCACAGTTCATCAGGGAGAGAGCTCAAGATAGGAATCTGGGCAGGAACTCTGAGGTAGGCGCTGAAGCACAGGCCATGGAAGATGGCTGTTTATTGGCTTGCTCCCTTGCCCTCCCCCCCCTTTTTTAAGAGCTTAATACACCTGTACTCACAGGCAAAATAAAATATGGGTAGACCCATACAAAGCACTGCATATACTTCTATGTGACAAAACTAAATGTCAGCATATTAACATGCAAACATCACGAATCATTTCTTTTTTTTTCTTTGTTTATTTTTAAGGGATTCTACAATATAATGACACAGTTATTTGCAGATAACATTGATGTTATTCAGTATGTCATACAATTAGGTAATTGATGCATTTTGCAAGTATCTATGTCCAAATTTTGAACAACCCAAGGTTCCCATAGTCCAGTTGGAGAAGCTTGTATGCACAGGCATGTTGATCAATTAGGAGTCCAGACTATATTCCTGTAGTCTCATGATTCACCCCTATCTCTCTGCAGCCCTTACAATCTACCACGCCTCCTCTTCCACAGTTTGTTCCCTGGGCTTTGGGAAAGGGGCACAAGTGGGTGAGAAGAAAACAGTCTAATTTCTTTGGAGTTGTCATTTTGGACTCTAGTCTGTTCAGGTTGTTTCCCTTCATGGGTTGACAGCTTTTCCAGTGATACCCTTTTTAGTCATACTAACAAAGCACAAGCTATTGGATGTACAGGCATTTAAGCAGTACTAATTATTATGTCAAGCTAAGCTGTGAGCATAGACACAGATGTTTGGATGGTATGCTATTCTGCAAACTGTGGTTTCTCTATAAAGGGTGACAAGTTCTTATTGTGGCTTATAACATCTCCTAACCACTAGAGGACATAAGCTTGTGGCATCAACTGTGAGTTATTCCTCCAAGGAGATTTTATGTTAAATAACTACATTACATATATAAGTCACACTTTTTTTGATTTTTTTAAATTTATTTATTTATTTTCTATGTGTATGAATGTGCTGTTTGCATGTAGGTTTGTGCAACCGTGTTGTGCAATGCCATGGAGGTCAGAAGAGGGCGTCGGCTTCTCCTGGAATTGGAGTTACAGATGGTTCTCAGCCACCATGTGGGTGCTGGGGATCGAACCTGGGTCCTCTGCAAGAGCAGTCAGCGCTCTTAACTGCTAGGCTAACTCTCCAGCCCCCACACTTCTTTCTTATACAATGCAGAACAACCTGCCCAGGGTTGGCACTGCTCAAAGTGGGCTGGGCCCTCCCACATCACTCAACAATCAACAAAATGCCCAATAGATGTGGCCTCAGGGCAGTCCAATGGAAGCAATTCTCCAACTGAGGCTTCTTCATTCTTCATTCTATGTCAAGTTGACACTAAAGCTATACCTTTTATTTGCTGTATATGGCACATTTGACCCCTTGTCAACTTGACACACATAAGACCTTACTATTAAAGAACAACCTTTCCATTTCTTATCCCCAAGATGTTTTAACATTAAAAGCATAACATAAGACATTACATCCATTAAAGTTCCACAGTCCTCAAAAAATCCAAACCCTTAGTGATACATAGTCTCTTAAAAGTCTCTTAACTCTGGGCTCCTGTAAAATCCAAAACAAATACTTCCTTATTTCAAAGGGAAGCATCAGACAAACCTAAGCAAAAACTAAGTCAGGCAATGCAGCTCAAGCCTGGACATCTGGTATTCACTCCCCATCTGGGCTCCAAAGTATTTTGGCAGCTCCACTTCTTTGACTCTGCAATCCACAGCACACACAGATCATCTTGCAAGCCCAGGTCAGCTCAGCTCCACACATGGTGCTGCCCTTGTTGGTTGTCCATGGTCCTAACATCTCCAAAAATTGGGGTCTCCACTGAAAGTGAGCCTGAACCTTCACCCATGGGCTCTTCTAACCTCTCCTTGTGTAAAGCCTTAGATTCTTTTCATGACCCCTGTAGTGCTGGGGTCTTCATTGCAACCAAGGCTGCAATTTCACCAGTGGCCTTTCCTGGCCTCTCACAGTGCTAAGCCTTAGCTGCTATCTGTGGCTGCTTCACGCTTTCAACACCAGAACCATGCAGGAAACTATTATACATTACCAAGTCCTGCTTCCAACTTGAGATGGAGTGTTGGGGGGCCCCCTCTGGACCACATATTCTCTGTGCAGACCCATAGGAAATTCTTCTCAGAAGATTTCTCCACAGTGATGCTCAGCTCTGGTTACTTGCCACACAGTCTTCAGCCCCAGCTAATAAGCATCAATTGTCTCGGTAAAACAAAGGTTTAACTTCAGGTTCTGGTCTTTTTTTACCTCCTGGTCAGTTCTTAACTACAGCTGATTCTTCAGCCCAAGCTGACCAGAACCCATATATTCTCAATTTAATTCACCATACAAACAGCCGTGATAGTCTCTGCTTCCCTTTTAAACTTCACAAGCCATGCCTCCATCATCTTCAACTTTTTCGATGTAACTGTTCCAAGCTCATTCATAATGCTTTATTACATTGTGGTCCAATAGAATGCGTGAAATTATTTCAACTTTTTTGTATTTGTTGAGGTATGTTTTGTGTTCTAGTATGTGGTCAATTTTTGGAGAAAATTCCATGGGGTGCTGAATTGACAGTGTATTCTTTGGTGCTTAGGTGGAATCATCCTGACCTTCTTGATTTCTATACCCCAGTTTGTGAATTTTTTTTTAATTTTATTTATTTTTGTGTCTGTATAAATGTACTGTCTGCATGTAGGTCTGTGCACCGGTGTAGTGCAATGCCTCAGAGGTCAGAAGAGGGTGTCGGATTCCCCTGGAACTGGACTTCTCCTGGAACTGGAGTTACAGACGGTTCTTAGCCGCCATGTGGGTTCTGGGGATCGAACCCAGGTACTCTGAAAGAGCAGTCGGTGCTCTTAACAGCTAGGCTATCTCTCCAGCCCCAGTTTGTGACTTTTGCAAAGTATTTTGAGATACACATTTTTTTCTTCCGTATTTTTTTGGCACTGGTCAAGATGGAATTTATTTCAGAAAAATGGGACATGATTGAGATCCTAAGCCAGAGATTCAATCAACTCTAGAGAGGCGGTAGAATAAACCACACCCAAAAAGCCTAGGGCAATGTCCCACTGATTAGCTGTTCCAACCCACGTGAGTGGGTGTGGCTTCAAGCCTGGGCTATAAAGCCCTTCTCTGCGTGCTCCGTTGGGCGGAAGTCCGTTGGGAGCCATTTTGAAACTCATAGCATCTTCCTGCTCCCCCTTCTCTGCGTGATCCGTCGGGCGGAAGTCCGTTGGGAGCCATTTTGAAACTCGCAGCATCTTCCCACTCCCAGAGACACCAACTGTCTGAGAGACATGGCCGCTCATCAGCTCCCCTCAGAAACGCCGGAACTGGGTAAGGATGTTCTTCTGACAGGGGTGGAAGCAGATCCTGCGGGGGTGGAAGCAGAGCCCGCAGAGGTGGAGGCAGTGCCCGCGGAAGTCGAAGCAGAGCCCGCTCCCAAGGTAAAGCTTTGTCTTAGTTGGCAAAGATCTTATGTTGTGGGTGCTGGTCTGCGAAATATAGGAAACAGTTGCTATATGAATGCGGTGCTACAGTGTCTGACGTACACACCACCTCTGGCCAACGCCATGCTGTCTGGAGAGCACTCCAGAAGATGTATTCTCCGGGGTACCTGTATCACGTGTGCTATGGAAAGTCACGTGACCCGGGTCCTTTACAGCCCAGGGGTTGCGATCCTGCCCTGTAGGCAGCTGATTTCAGCCTTCCATAGGGCACAGCAGGAAGATGCCCATGAGTTTCTGATATTCATTCTGAATGCCATGCATGAAGCCTGCCTGCGAGAGGAATGCAAGGACTCTGGAGTTCCGTCTGAGGCCAGCACCCCAATCTATGCGATATTTCAGGGCTACTGGAGGTCTCAGATCAAGTGTCTTCACTGCCAAGGGACTTCAGACACCTTCGATCCCTACCTGGACATCAGCCTGGATATCCAGAGAGCTCAGAATCTTCAAGAAGCTTTGGCGGATTTAATGAGGCCAGAGGAGCTCAGTGGGGAAAATGCCTATCACTGTGGCACTTGTCAAAGAAAGGCGCCGGCTTCCAAGACCCTCACCTTGCACACTGCCTCCAAGGTACTGACCCTGGTGTTGAAGCGGTTCTCGGCACTCACAGGTAGCAAAGTGGACAGAGAAGTGAAGTTCCCGGAGCAACTTGACATGGCTCCCTACATGCCTGAGCAGAACTTTGGCCCTCTTGTCTACATGCTCTACGCTGTGCTGGTCCACAATGGGGTCAGCTGTCACCATGGACATTATTTCTGTTACATCAAAGATGGGACAGGCCAGTGGTACAAGATGGATGATGCCAGTGTCATCAGATGTGACAAGATTTCTGTCCTGAGACAGCGTGCCTACATTCTCTTTTATGTGCAGCAGACTGATCACAAATACCACAGCGCTGACGACCCATTAAACATCAAACCTGTCGTGCCTTCCCCCAATGTCAAGGGAGACCAAGAGGGAGAGCTCAAGAAGGCCTCCTGCCTGAAAGCTAAAGTGTCACATGGAAATTTGGAAACGACATCAACCAAGGAACTCTCCTTTGACAACTGGAAACTGCTCCGGGATCAAAAGAAAGCAAAGTCCAAGTTGAACCTGAGAAAAATAGATTCCACTCCATCAGAGGACAAAGATGTCCAGGAGTCAAGGTGCAGAGGAAAACATTTGTTTTATGATACTGTTATATGGAGTGATATTTCGGTTTGTTTACTCCTTGTCTTACTATTCTGTATAATTAGGACAGTTGGGTAATGATGTCTTACTATTCTGTATAATTAGGACAGTTGGGTAATGATGTCCACTATTTTTACTGAGTTGAGGTTAATCTCTGTCTTAAAGTCTTGTAGTACTGTTTTTTATAAAGTTGGGTGTATCAGAGTTTGGTGCATATATTTGTATTGTAATGTATTCTTGGTTAAGTTTTCCTTTGATGAGAATAAAATTACCCTGTTTATCTTTTCTGATTTGTTTTCATATTAAATGTAATTTGTCAGATATTAGAATTGCAACTCCTGCTTGTTTCTTGGTGTCATTTTCTTGGAATATTTTTTCCATCCTTTCACCTTAAAGATAGTACCTATTGTTGAAGGGGAGATGGGTTCCTTTAAGCAACAAAGGATGGATTTTATTTCTTTTTAAAATTTTTATTTATTTATTTACTTATTTACTTATTTATTATTTTTTATGTGTATGAGTGTACTGTCTGCATGAAGGGTGGTGCACCCATGTCATGCAATGCCGCGGTGGTCAAAAGAGTGCGTCGGATTCCCCTAGAACTGGAGTTACCAATGATTCTTAGCCACTATGTGGGTGCTGGGAATCAACCCCGGGTCCTCTGTAAGAGCAGTTGTCGCTTTCAACTGCTAAGCCATCTCTTCAGCCCCGGGATTGTTTTTCTTTTTTTTTAATTTTTATTTATTTCTGTATGTGTATCAATGTACTGTCTGCAGGCAGGTTTGTGCACCCGTGTCGTGCAATGCCGCGAAGGTCAGAAGAGGGTGTCGGATTCCCTTGGAACTGGGGTTCTCCTGGAATGGGAGTTTCAGACGGTTCTCGGCCATCATGTGGATGCTGGGGATCAAACCCGGGTCCTCTGTAAGAGCGGTTAGCGCTCTTAACCGCTAGGCCATCTCTCCAGCCCCCGGGATTTTGTTTCTTAATCCATTCAACCTGTGTTTTTTAATTTGGGATTTCAGACCATTGATATTTGAAAGATGTGCATTGGTTCTGTAATTTTAATTTATGTTTTCATTCTGGGTCTAACTTTGTGTTTCCACAGTTATACCCTCATTTAGTTTCTTCCTGTTGCCTCTTGGTTATAGTCATTATAGAGATTTTTATATTATTATTTTTTGGCTGTGATTTTGGCATCTGGATTTTTGTTTGTGATTTTGTTATCAAACTCAACCTTTCTTTTGTTGAGCTGAAGATTGATTTTTTTCTATATTCTTTACGTGCTTTGTTTTTCTTTTTCTTCTTGGGTATGAAAAGCTGGTTGGTTTAGGTCTCAGGTTCTCTCTTTTGACTTTATATTGGAGGAACCAGATGGCTCTCATCTAGCTATTAAGGAGTACCCACAGAGGCCCACTTCAGGCACCAGATACTCTCAGGCCTCTTTCTAGGGTCTGAGCCCCTAGTAGCCAGTGGGCACAACACAATTTGGGAAGCTCGTTAAGCAGAGGCTGGATGGATTCAGGTGCTCGGGTTTTGAGGGACACTGAGGAGGCAGCCAGTGGCACCTCAGCTTCCACAACAGGCCTGTAAGAGCAGGCCCAAGTGCCTGGGAGCTCAGGTGGGACACTGAAGCAGCAGCCAGCAGCACATACAATTCTGCCACTAGCTGGGTAAGAACTGGCCCAACTGGTTGGGACCTTGGGTCTCCCAGGACACTGAGGCAGCAGCCAGCAGCACCTCAGCTCCCACCATAGGCCTCTAAGAGCAGGGCCACCTGGCTGGGATCTCAGGTCTTCAGAGACACTGAGGCAGCATCCAGTGTTACCTCCGCTTCCACAATAGGCCTGTAAGAGCAGGCCCACCTGGCTGGGAGCTGGGATCTTCAGGGACACTGAGGCAGCAGCCAGCAGCACCTCAACTTCAGCTGCAGGCTGGGTAAGAGCAGTCCCACCTGGTTGGGACCTTTGGTCTTCAGGCACACTGAGGCTGCAGCACCTCAGCTTCTGACCTAAGCCTGTAAGAGCAGGCCCACCTGGCTGGGAGCTTGGGTCAGACACTGAGGCAGCAGCCAGCAGCACCTCGGCTTCTGCAGCAGGCCGGGTAAGAGCAGGCCCACCTGGTTGGGACCTTGGGTCTTCAGGCACACTGAGGCATCAGCCAACCCCACTGGGAGAATAGGTCTTCAGAGACACTGAGGAAGCAGCCAGTGTCACCTCAGCTTCTGCCACAGGCCTATAAGAGAATGCCCACCTGGCTTGGATCTCGGGTCTTCAGGGACACTGAGGCAGCAGCCAGTGGCATCTTGGCTTCAGCATTAGGCCTGTAAGAGCAGGCCAACCTTGCTGGGACAGTGAGGCAGCAGCCAGTAGTACCTAGACTTCAGCCACAGGCTGGGAAAGAGCAGGCCCACCTGGTTGGGACCTTGGGTCTTCAGGCACACTGAGGCATCAGCCAGTGACACCTCAGCTTCTGCTGTAGGCCGGGTAAGAGAAGGCCAACCCCACTCTGGGATTGAGTCTTCAGGGACACTGAAGCTTCAGCCAGTGACACCTAGGCTTCCACCAAAAGCCTCTAAGACCAGGCCCACCTGGCTGGGAGCTGGGGACTTCAGGGTCACTGAGGCAGCTGCAACTTGGGTTCCACTGCAGGCTGTGTAACAGCAGGCCACCCTGTTGGAAGCTTTCACCTTAGGCCTGTAAGAGCAGGCCCACCTTGCTGGGACCTTGGGTCTTCAGGGACACTGAGGCAGCAGTCAGCAGCACCTCCGCTTCTGCCACTGGCTGGGTAAGAGGAGGCCCACCTGTTTGGGACCTTGGGTCTTCAGGGACACTGAGGCAGCAGCCAGCAGCATCTAAGTTTCTTCCATAGGCCTGTAAGAGCAGGCCCACCTGGCTGGGAGCTGGGTTCTGCAGGGACACTGAGGCAGCAGCCAGCAGCACCTCGACTTCAGCTGCAGGCTGGGTAAGAGTAGGCCCACCTGGTTGGGACCTTGTGTCTTCAGGGACACTGAGGCAGCAGCCAGCAACACCTCAGTTTCCACCAAAGGCCTGTAAGAGCTGGCCCACATGGCTGAGAGCTGAGGACTTCAGGAACACTGAAGCAGCCAGGTGCACCTTGGGGTCCACCGCAGGCTGGGTAAGAGCGGGCCCACCAAGTTCAAAGTTTTCATCTTCAGAGACACTGAGGAAGCATCCAGTTGCACCTCAGCTTCTACTGTAGGCTGGGTAAGAGCAGGCCAACTCCACTAGAAGATTGGGTCTTCAGGGACACCGAGGCAGTAGCCAGTGAGTGGCACCTCAGCTTCTGCTGTACGCCAAGTAAGCAGGAAACCCCACTGCGAGTTTGGGTCTTCAGGACACTGAGGCAGGAGCCAGTGTCACCTCAGCTTCCACCAAAATCCTCTAAGAGCAGGCCCACCTGGCTGGAAGCTGGGGTCTTCAGGGAAACTGAGGCAGCCAGCTGCATCTTGAGTTGCATGACAGGACAGTTAAGAGTGGGCCCACCTGTTTGAAGCTTGGATCTTCAGGGACACTGAGATATCAGCCAGCATCACCTCAGCTTCTGCTGTAGGCCAGGTAAGAGCAGCCCAACCCCACCGGGAGATTGCGTCTTCAGAGACACTGAGGAAGCAGCCAGTGTCACCTCAGTTTCTGCCACAGGCCTGTAAGAGAATGTCCACCTGGCTTGGATCTCAGGTCTTCAGGGACACTGAGGCAGCAGCCAGCAGCACCTCGACTTCAGCCTCAAGCTGCGTAAGAGCAGCCCTACCAGGTTGGGATCTTGGGTCTTCAGGGACATTGAGGCTATAGCTAGCAGCACCTCAGCTTCTTCCACAGGGCTGGTAAAAGTAGGCTAAACATACTGGGAGAGGGACTCTGAGGTAGCAGCCAGTGGGACGTCATCATCTGCTGTAGGCCTGTAACAGCAGGTCCACCTGGCTGGGAGCTGGGGTCTTCATCGACACTGAGACAGCAGCCAGCAGTACTTCAGCTTCTGCCACTGGCTGGGTAAGAACAGGCCCAACTGGTTGGGACCTGAGGCAGCCAGCTGCCCGTGGGTTCCACTGCAGGCTAGGTAAGAACAGGCCCACCTGCTTGGGACCATGGGTCTTCAGAGACACCGAGGAAGCAGCCAGTGGCACCTCAGGTTCTGCCACAGGCCTGTGAGAGAATGCCCACCTGGCTGGGATCTCTTGTCTTCAGGGACACTGAGGCAGCAGTCAGCGGCACCTCAGCTTCTGCTGCAGGCTGGGTAAGAGCAGGCCAACCCCACTGGGTCATTGGGTCTTCAGGGACACTGAGGTAGCAGCCAGGGGCACCTCAGCTTCTGCAACATTCTGGGTTCTTCAGGGACAGTGAGCCAGCAGCCAGCAGCACCTCCATTTCTGCTGATGGCTAGGTAAGAAGAGGCCCAACTGGATGGGACCTTGGGTGTTCAGGGACACTGAGGCAGCAGCCAGCAGCACCTACACTTCTGCTGATGGCTAGGTAAGAACAGGCCCAACTGGATGGGATCTTGGGTGTTCAGGGACAACGAGGCAGCAGCCAGCAGCACCTACACTTCTGCTGATGGCTAGGTAAGAACAGGCCCAACTGGATGGGACCTTGGGTGTACAGGGACACTGAGGCAGGAGTCAGCAGCACCTCAGCTTCCGCCATAGGCCTATAAGAGCAGGCCCACCTGGCTGGGATCTCTTGCCTTCAGGGACACTGAGGCAGCAGCCAGTGGCACCTCATCTTCTGCCATAGGTAGGCTTGTAAGAGCAGGAACACCTAGCTGGGAGCTGGGGACTTCAGGGACACTGAGGCATCAGCCAGTGGCACTTAGGCCTCTGCTATAGACCTATTAGATCATGCGCACCTGGCTGGGAACAAGTATCTTCAGGGACAATGAGCCAGCAGCCAGCAGCAGCTTGGCTAGTCTACCTGGCTGGGAGGTAGGGTCTCCAGGGACACTGAGGCAGCCAGCTGTACCCTTGGTTCCACTGCAGGCCAGTTAAGATCTGGCCTACCATGTTGGAAGCTTGGATCTTCAGGGACACTGAGGCAGCAGCCAGTGGCACCTCAGCTTCCACCATAGGCCTGTAAGAGCAGGCCCACCTGGCTGCGTGCTGGAGTTTTCAGGGACACTGAGGCAGCAAGTTGCACTTTTGGTTCCACTGCAGGCAGAGTAAGAGTAGGCCCATCTTGTGGAAGCTTGGATCTTCAGAGATACTGAGGCAGCAGCCAGCAGTACCTTGGGTTCCACTGTAGGCTGGGTAAGACACGCCCAGCTGGCTGGGACCTTGTGTCTTCAGGGACACTGAGGCAGCTCTCAGCAGCACCTTGGCTTCTCCTGAAGGCCAGGTCAGAGGAAGCCATCCCCACTGGAACATTGGGTCTTCATGGACACTGAGGCAGCAGCCAGGGGCACCTGGGCTTCTGCCACAGGCTGGGTAAGAGCAGGCCCAACTGGCTGGGTTCTCAGGTCTTCAGGGACACTGAGCTTCTGCAGCAGGCCTGTGAGAGTAGGTCTATGTGCCTGGGAGCTCGGGTGGGACACTGAAGCAGCAGCCAGCATCACCTCATCTTCTGAATCAGGCCAGGTAGGAGCAGGCCAACCCCACTTGTAGATTGGGTCTTCAGGGACACTAAAGTAGAAGCCATTGGCACTTAGGCCTCTGCTATAGACCTGGTAGACCATGCCCACCTGGCTGGGAACACGTGTCTTCAGGGACACTGAGACAGCAGTCTGCAGCCAGCAGCAGCTTGGCTTCTGCTCCAGGCTGGTAAGAGCAGGCCCACCTGGATGGTACATTGGGTCTTCAGGGACACCGAGGCAGCAGCCAGTGGCACCTTAGTTTCCACCATAGGCCTCTAAGAGCGGGCCCACCTGGCTGGGATCTCATGTCTTCAGGGAAACTGAGGCAGCAGCCAGTGGCACCTCATCTTCTGCCATAGACCTGTAAGAGCAGGCACACCTGGCTGGGACCTGGGGTCTTCAGGGACACTGAGGCAGCAGCCAGTGGCACTTAGGCCTCTGCTGTAAACCTGGTAGAGTATGCCCACCTTCCTGGGAACTCGTGTCTTCAGGGACACTGATGCAGCAGCCAACAGCACCTGGGCTTCTGCCCCAGGCTGGGTAAGACAGGCCCAGCTGGCTGGGACCTCTGGTCTTCAGGGACACTGAGGCAGAAGTCATTGGCACCTCGGCTTCTGCTGCAGGCTGGGTAAGAGCAGGTCAACATGCCCGGGAGCTCAGGTGGGACACTGAGGCCACAGCCAGCAGCACCTCATCTTCTGAAGCAGGCCAACTACACTGGTAGATTGTGTCTTCAGGGACACTGAAGCAGCAGCCATTGGTACTTCGGCCTCTGCTGTAGATCTGTAAGAGCAGGCCCACCTGGCTGGGAACTTGTGTCTTCAGGGACTCTTTGGTAACAACCAGCAGAACCTCAGCTTCTTCCACAGGCCTGTAAGAGCAGGCCCACCTATCTTGGATCTCCGGTTTTCAGGGACACTGAGGCAGCAACCAGTGGCACCTCATATTCTGCCATAGGCCTGCAAGAGCAGGCCCACCTGGCTGGGCACTGGGGTCTTCAGGGACACTGAGGCAGCAGCCAGCAGCACCTCCACTTCTGCCACTGGCTGGGTAAGAACAGCCTGAAATGGTTGGGACCTTGTGTCTTCAGGGACACTGAGCCAGCAACCAGTAACACCTCAGCTTCCACCATAGGCCTGTAAGAGCAGGCCCACCTGGCTTGGATCTCAGGTCTTCAGGGACACTGTGGCAGCACCAGGTGGTACCTTAGCTTCCTCCATAGGCCTGTATGAGTCGGCCCACCTGGCTGGGATCTCGGGTCTTCAGGGACACTGAGGCAGCATCCAGCAACACCTCCACTTCTCCCACTGGCTGGGTAAGAACAGGCCCAACTGGATGGGACCTTGGGTGTACAGGGACACTGAGGCAGCAGCCAGCAGCACCTCAGCTTCCAACATAGGCCTATAACAGCAGGCCCACCTGGCTGGGATCTCAAGTCTTCAGGGACACTGAGGCAGCAGCCAGTGGCACCTCAGCTTCTACAACAGGCCTCTAAGTGTAGGCCCACATGCCTGGGAGCTCGGGTGAGACACTGAAACAACAGACAGCACCTCATCTTCCGAAGCAGTCCAGGTAAGAGTAGGCCAACCCCACTGGTTGCATCTTCAGGGACACTGAGGCAGCAGCCAGCTGCAAAGGGGCTTCACCATTAGGCCCATAAGAGCAAGCCCACCTGGCTGGGAGCTGGGGTCTTCAGGGACACTGAGGCAGCAACCAGCATCACCTTGAGTTCCACTGTAGGCTGGGTAAGACAGGCCAAGCTGGCTGGTACCTTGGGTCTTCAGGGACAATGAGACAGCAGCCAGGGGCACCTGGGCTTCTGCCACAGGCCTGTAAGAGCAGGCCCACGTTCCTGGGAGCTCGGGTGGGACACTGAGGCAGCAGCCAGCAGCACCTCATCTTCTGAAG
The DNA here is from genome assembly GCA_009823505.1 of Rhizomys pruinosus. Taxonomy (NCBI): domain Eukaryota; kingdom Metazoa; phylum Chordata; class Mammalia; order Rodentia; family Spalacidae; genus Rhizomys; species Rhizomys pruinosus. The sequence goes on from VZQC01006430.1 coordinate 1,262,126, forward strand.
CAGGCCAGGTAAGAGCAGGCCAACCCCACTGGTAGATTGGGTCTTCAGGGAAACTGAAGCAGGAGCCATTGACACTTAGGCCTCTGCTGTAGACCTGGTAGACCCTGCCCACCTGGCTGGGAACACGTGTCTTCAGGGACACTGAGGCAGCAGCCAGCAGAAGCTTGGCTTCTGCCCCAGGCTGGATAACAATCCGCCAACCTTGTTGATACATTGTGTCTTCAGGGACACTGAGGCAGCAGCCAGTGGTACCTCAGATTCCACAATAGGCCTATAAGAGCAGGCCTACCTGGCTGGGATCTCGGGAGTTTAGGGACACTGAGGCAGCAGCCAGTGGTACCTCAGATTCCACAATAGGCCTGTAAGAGCAGGCCCACCTGGCTGGGAGCTGGGGTCTTCACAGACTCTGAGTCAGCCAGCTGCACCTTGGGTTCCACCACAGGACTGGTAAGAGAGGGCCAACCTTGTTTGAAGCTTGGATCTTCAGGGACACTGAGGCAGCAGACAGTAGCATCTTGGGTCCCTCTGTAGGCTGGGTAAGACAGGCCCAGCTGGCTGGGACCTTGTGTCTTCAGGGACACTGAGGCAGCAGCCAGCAGCACCTCAGCTTCTGCCATAGGCCTGTAAGAGCAGGCCCACCTCCTGTGATCTTGGGTCTTCAGGGATACTGAGGCTACAGCTAGCATCACCTCAGCTTCTTCCACAGGGCTGGTAAAAGCAGGCCAAACCTACTGGGAGAGGGACTCTGAGGTAGAAGCCAGTGGGACGTTATCATCTGCTGTAGGCCTGTAAGAGCAGGCCCACCTGGCTGGGAGCTGGGGTCTTCATCGACACTGAGACAGCAGCCAGCAATACCTCAGCTTCTGCCGCTGTCTGGGTAAGAACAGGCCCAACTGGTTGGGATCTTGTGTCTTCAGGGACACTGAGGCAGCCAGCTGCCCCTGGGTTCCACTGCAGGCTGGGTAAGAACAGGCCCACCTACTTGGGACCATGGGTCTTCAGAGACACTGAGGAAGCAGCCAGTGGCACCTCACATTCTGCAACAGGCCTGTAAGAGAATGCCCACCTGGCTGGGATCTCTTGTCTTCAGAGACAGTGATGCAGCAGTCAGTGGCACCTCAGCTTATGCCATAGGCCTGTAAGAGCAGGCACACCTGGCTGGGACCTGGGGTCTTCAGGGACACTGAGGCAGCAGCCAGCAGAAGCTTGGCTTCTGCCCCAGGCTGGATAACAATCGGCCAACCTTGTTGATACATTGTTTCTTCAGGGACACTGAGGCAGCAGCCAGTGGTACCTCAGATTCCACAATAGGCCTGTAAGAGCAGGCCCACCTGGCTGGGAGCTGGGGTCTTCATGGACTCTGAGTCAGCCAGCTGCACCTTGGGTTCCACCACAGGACTGGTAAGAGAGGGCCAACCTTGTTTGAAGCTTGGATCTTCAGGGACACTGAGAAACTGAGGCAGCCAGCTGCATCTTGAGTTGCATGACAGGACAGTTAAGAGTGGGCCCACCTGTTTGAAGCTTGGATCTTCAGGGACCAGGAGCTATCAGCCAGCATCACCTCAGCTTCTGCTGTAGGCCAGGCCAGGTAAGAGCAGGCCCACCCTGCTCACCGGACCCGCTGCCGTCTCAGACGACACTGAGCGAGGAAGCAGCCAGTGTCACCTCAGTTTCTGCCACAGGCCTGTAGAGAATGTCCACCTGGCCTGTTGATCTAAGGTCTTCAGGGACAATGAGGCAGCAGCCAGCAGCACCTCGACTTCAGCTGCAGGCTGGGTAAGAGCAGGCCCACCCTGCTGGGAGCTCTGGTCTTCAGGGACATTGAGGCTATAGCTAGCAGCACCTCAGCTTCTTCCACAGGGCTGGTAAAAGTAGGCTAAACATACTGGGAGAGGGACTCGACCCTCCCGTCGGTACTCCCCCCCCCCCCCGGTTGGTAGCAGCCAGTGGGACGTCATCATCTTCGCTCACCCCCCGCGCCTGTTGAAAAAGCAGGTTCCCTCTGGCTGGGGAAGGGCTTGGGGGTTCTTACTCGCACTGAGACAGCAGCCAGCATGCCTAAATTCCAGTTCTGACATCTGGGCTGGGTAAGACACAGGCCCAACTGTTTTGGGACCTGTAGCGAAGAAGCGCCCCGTGGGTTACCACACTGAAGGCTAGGCTAAGAACAGGCCACCTCGATTGGGAACACCAGGGTCTTCAGAGGACACCGAGGGAAGCAGCATAGCGTCAAATCAGTCGGTTCTGCACAGGACTCCCCGTCTCTCTGTGCCAGACGCAATGCACACCTGGCTTGGATCTCTCCGTCTTCAGGGGAAACTTTTGTACCTTCTTCTGTCAGTAACGTTCAGCGGCACCTCAGCTCTGCTGCAGGCCTGGGGTAAGCGAAGCGGCCAAACCCACTGCGGTTCATTGGTCTTCAGGGAACTGGAGGTAGCACCGCCCACAGGTCTGAACAATCAGCCTTCTGCACATCTTGGTTCTTCAGGGACAGTGAGCCAGCAGCCAGCAGCACCTCCATTTCTGCTGATGGCTAGGTAAGAAGAGGCCCAACTGGATGGGACCTTGGGTGTTCAGGGACACTGATCCCCCCCCGGCAGCAGCCAGCTAGCCACCTCACTTCTGCTGCTGGCTAGGTTAAGAACAGGCCCAAAAACTGGCTGGGATCTTGGGCGCTGTTCAGGACACACGAGTTGTCCCCCCCGGCAGCAGCCAGCAGCCTACACCTTCTGCTGTTCATGGGCTCCGGTTTTCAGAAACAGGCCCAACTGGATGGACCTTGGGTGTCCGGGACCATGATGGAAGGCGTCAGCCAGAAACTCTCATCTTCTCGCAACTATGTCCCTAATAAGAGCAGCCCACCTGCTGGGTCTCTTGCCTCAGGTGACATCTGAGCGCAGCAGCCAGTGGCACCTCATCTTCTGCCATAGGTAGGCTTGTAAGAGCAGGAACACCTAGCTGGGAGCTGGGGACTTCAGGGACACTGAAGCAACACCCAGTGGCACTTCAGGGCCTTTTGCTATAGACCTCATTAGATAATTGCGCATTCCTGGCTGGAAACAAGTATCTTTCTATGGACAATGAGACGCAGCCAGCCGCTGCAGCTTGGCTTAGTTACCTGTGGGAGGGTAGGGTCTCCCGGGACCACTGAGGCATGCCAGCTGTACCTTGCCGTTACACTGCAGGACGTTCAAGATCTTGGCCTACTCATGTTGAAGCTGGATTTCAGGGACACTGACGGGCAACCGCAGTTCGTGGCACCTTCAGCTTCCACACCATTACGCCTGGTTTTTAACAGCAGGCCACCACCCCTGGATGAGGTGTGGAGTTTTCAGGGACACCCGAGGCAGCAATGTTCAATTTTGGTTCCACTGCTAGGCAGAGTAGAGTAAGCGTACGGCCCATTCTTGTGGAAGGATAGCTTCGGATCTTCAGATGATATGTATCCCGGCAGCGCCAGCAGCTACCTTGGGTTTCCACTGTACGGCTCGCGGCCTCACTCCTTACGGCTGCACCACGCCCAAGGCTTGCCGCTGGGACCTTGGGTCTTCACCCTGGAACACCTGAGGAAGCTCCTCACCGCAGCACCTTGGCTTCTCCTGAAGGCCAGGTCAGAGGAAGCCATCCCCACTGGAACATTGGGTCTTCATGGACACTGAGGCAGCAGCCATGCGGGCACCTTGGCGCTTATGACTACAGGCTGCTTTTTGTCAAGAGCAGGCCCAAACTGGCTGGTGTTTTCTAGTTCTTCGGGCTCATGAGCTTCTGCACAGCCAGGCAATGTGAGCGTAGGTCTATTTGCTGGGACCTCGGTGTGGGAACATCTGGAACGCAGCAGCCCCCAAGGCAACACCCTCATCTTTTTGAATTCAGGACAGTTAGGAGCAGGCCCCAACCCCACTTGTAGAATTGGGTCTTCAGGTGAAACTAAAGTAGAAGCCTTTGGCACTTAGGCCTCTGCTATAGACCTGGTAGACCATGCCCACCTGGCTGGGAACACGGGTCTTCAGCTGGGGACAATGAGACTAGCAGTTCTGCCCAGCCAGAGCAGCTCCTGGCTTCTGCTTCCAGGCTGGTCCAAGAGCAGGACCACCTGGATGCGTACATTGGGTCTTCAGGACAAAGCACCTCTCGCCGCAAGCAGCCAGTGGCACCTTAGTTTCCACCATAGGCCTCTAAGAGCGGGCCCACCTGGCTGGGATCTCAAGTCTTCAGGATACTTGACTGGCAGCAGACAGTGGCCCAATCTCCTTCTCCACTTTCTGCCTAGAGACCCCTGTAAGAGCATGGCACACCTGGATGGGGCCTTACTGGGGTCTTCAGGGGGACACTGACGGCAGCAGCCAGTGGCACTTGGCCTCGACAGTTTAAACCTCGGTACCGAGTTGCTAAACCTTCCTGGGAACCTCGTGTCTTCAGGGAACACCCCATGATGCAGCAGCACAACCCGCACTTGGCTTCTGCCCCAGGCTGGTCAAGACAGGCAACGCTGGCTGGGACCTATGGTCTTCAGGGACACTGAGGCAGAAGTCATTGGCACCTCGGCTTCTGCTGCAGCCTGGGTAAGAGCAGGCCAATGTGCCTGGGAGCTCAGGTGGGACACTGAGGCCACAGACTCCCCCCTCTCCCCTTCCTCCCCCCTTTTCTCCTCCCCCCCCCTTTTTCTCAGGCAGACACATCATCTTCTTGAAGCAGGCCACTACACTGGTCGATTGTGTTCAGGGGGACACTGAAGCAGCAGCCATTGGTACTTCGGCCTCTGCTGTAGATCTGCAAGAGCAGGCCCACCTGGCTGCGGAACCATTTGTGTCTTTCAGGGACTCTGGTCCTCGTGGTAATAAACCAGCCAGAACCTAGCTTCTCCCACAGGCATGTAAGAGGCAGGCCACCTTATCGGCTCTCCGGTCTTCAGGGACCCTGATCCCTCGGCCAGCAAACAGTGGCACCTCATATCTCATGCCCATTAGGGGGCCCGCACGAGCAGGCCCACCTGGCTGTCACTGGGGTCTTCAGGGAAAATGAGCAGCAGCCAGCCAGACCTCCATCTTCTGCCACTGGCTGGGTAAGAACAGCCTGAAATGGTTGGGACCTTGTGTCTTCAGGGACACTGAGCCAGCAACCAGTAACACCTCAGCTTCCACCATAGGCCTGTTCAGCCCGACCACGGCGCCACTGGCTTGGGGATCTCAGGTCTTCCGGGCACACTGTGGCAGCACCAAGGTTGGTTACCTTAGTCACCTCCATAGCATGTATGATGCTCTGCCCACATGCCGCTGGGATCTCGGGTTTCAGGGACACAGGCAGCATTCAAGCATATCACCTCAAATTCTCCACAATGGTGGTAAAGAACATGACCAACTGGATTGGCGGACATTGGTGTACATGGGACACTGCGGCAGCACGGAGGCCAGCATTCACCTCAGCTTCCACACATCTAGGGCCTATAACAGCCGGCCACCTGGCCTGGGATCTCAAGTCTTCCAGGGGCACATGCGGCCAGCCGCCCGTGCACCTCAGCTTCTACAAACAGGCTCTAGTGTATAGGCCCACATCCTAACTGGGTGGGACACTGAGACAACAGACAGCACCTCATCTTCCGAAGCAGTCCAGGTAAAAGTAGGCCAACCCCACTGGTAGATTGCGTCTTCAGAGACACTGAGCATGAGCCAGGCCAACGGGGCCTTCCCCATTAGCCCATAGAGCTTAAGCCCACCTGTTGGGAGCTGGGGTCTTTCCGGGACCATTGATGGCAGCAACACCTCCCCTTGAGTTCCACGTCGGGCCTGGGTTAAGACAGCCAAGCTGGCCTGGTACCTTGGGTCTTCAGTGACAATGAGGCAGCAGCCAGGGGCACCTGGGCTTCTGCCACCAGTGGCCTGTTAAGAGCAGGCCCCCCGTTCCTGGCCGGTAGCTCGGTTTGGACACGCGCAGGCAGCCCGCCTCACCTCCTCTTCTGCAGCAGGTCTACCGGTAGCTGCCGGCCAACCCCACTTGTAGATTGGGTCTTCAGGGAAACTGAAGCAGGAGCCATTGACACTTAGGCCTCTGCTGTAGACCTGGTAGACCCTGCCCACCTGGCTGGGAACACGTGTCTTCAGGGACACTGATTTGGCAGCAGCAGGACAGAAGCCTTGTTATGCCACATGGGCGAATAACCCTCAATCCGCCCACCTGTTCTGATTAACATTGTGTCTTCAGGGAATCACCTGAGGGCAGCAGCCAGTGGTGACTCAGGATTCCACCAATATGGCTCTCACGAGCAGGCTCCTACCTGGCTGGGATATCGGGCAGTTTTCAGGGACACCTGAGGCAGCACGCCAGTGGTTACCTAGATTCACAATATGCTGTAAAGAGCAGGCCCCACCTGGCTGTGGAGAGCTGTAGGGGTCTTCACAGACCTATGAGTCAGCAAGCTTGCACTTGGGTCACACCAACCACCAGGATGGCTAAAGAGTTGACGGGCAACCTCTGTTTGAAGCTTGGATCCTCAGGGACCGACCGGCATGCACGCATACCTAGTAGCATCTTGCGGCATCCCCTCTGTCAGTGCTCTGGGTGTATGGACAGACCCAGCTGGCTGGCGACCATCTGTGTTTAGGACCCAGGACCGCACTCGAGGCAGCACCCATCAGACTGCCCTCAGTTCCTGCTTAGACGCAGAGCGACACCTCCTGTGCATCTTGGGTTCCTCCCTCGGGACTACTGAGCGCAATACCAGCAGATACCTCCTAAGTCCTTCTTCCCACCCCAGGATCCCTGGTAAACGCAGGCCAACACCCTACTGGGAGAGGGACTCTGAGGTAGCAGCCAGTGGGACGTTATCATCTGCTGTAGGCCTGTAAGAGCAGGCCACCTGGCTGGGAGCTGGGGTCTTCATCGACACTGAGACAGCAGCCAGCGAACATTACCTCCGCTTCTGCCGCTGTCTGTGTAATGAACATGCCCAACTGGTTGGGAATCTTGTGTCTCAGGGACCACGCAGGCAGGCCAGGCATCCCCTGGGTTCAACTGCAGGCTGAGGTCTTAAGAACAGGCCACCTTTACTTGAGGACACATGGGTCTTCAGAGGACACTCGAGTGCAAATCCAGCCAGCTGGCACCTGCACACATTCTTGCAACAGGGCCTGTAAGAGACTGCCCCACCTTTTGCTTCTCTCCTTGTATCCATCGAGGCTACCATTTGACTGCAGCGCGTCGTGGCACCTCAGCTTTACCATCAGCCTGCTGTATCGCAGGCAACACCGGCTGTGGATCTGGTGTACTCTCAGGGACACTGAGCGCCAGCAGCAGAGAAGGCTGGCTTCCTGCCCCAGGCGGTAACATTGGCAAACAACGTTGTTGATGAATCTGTTTTTCCAGGACCATGATGGGCAGCACCAGATGCGCCTTACCCTCCCGACTTCCAACAATAGGCCTGTCCGTAAAGACGGCCGGCCAAACTGGTGGGGAGCTGGGGTTCTCACTGCACTCTGAGTCAAGCAAGCTTGCCCACCTTGTGGTTCCACCCCACAGGACTGGTACAGAGAGGGCCCAACCTTTTTTGAAGCTTGGACTTCAGGACACGAGGCAGCAAGACAGCCCTAGCAATCTTGGGTCCCTCTGCTAGGGGGCGCCTGGGTAAGACATGATCCCAGCTGGCTGCGGACCTTGTGTCTTCACGGGACACTGTGGCCAGCAGCCACGCAGCACCTCGCTTTCATCCTATAGGCCTGTAAGAGCAGGCTCCACCTCCTGTCGATCTTGGGTCTCTCAGGGATACTGAGGCACAGCTAGCAGTCACCTCAGCTCTTCCACCAGGGCTGGTAAAAGCAGGCCAAACCTCCTACTTCAGGACGAGGGAACTCGACCGGTTAGCAGCCAGTCTGGGACGTTATCATCTGCTGTGGCCTGTATGAGCAGGCCCACCTGGCCGGGAGCTGCGGGTCTTAATGGGCACATGAGGCATCACGCCAGTGGCACTCTGCCTCTGCTATCAGGCCTATAGATCATATGCACCTGGTGACTCGGGGGAACAAGTCTCCTCAGGGACAATGAGCCGCAGCCAGCGCACGGCTCGGCTAGTCCTACCCTGGTCTGGCGCGGTAGTGGTTTCAGCGGGACACTGAGGCATGCCAGCTGTACCCTTGGTTCCACTGCAGGCCAGTTAAGATCTGGCCCACCATGTTGGAAGCTTGCGATCTTCAGGGACACTGAACCGGCAGACAGCCCAGTGGCACCTCAGCTTCCACCATAGGCTGTAAGAGCAGGCCCACCTGGCTGCGTGCTGGAGTTTTCAGGGACACTGAGGGAAGCACGAGTGCACTTGTGGTCCACTGCCGGCAGAGTAAGAGTAGGCCCATCTGCTGGGAGCTTGGAGTTTTCAGGAGATACTGAGGCAGCAGCCAGCAGTCACCTTAGGTTCCACTGTGGCTGGGTAAGACACGCCCAGCTGGGCTGCCGGACCCTCGTTTCTTCAGGGACACTGAGGGGGCATCTACTCAGCAGAACCTTGGCTTCTCCTGAAGGCATTCATGGGTCAGGCGCGCCAGGCCATTCCCCATCTGTGAAAATTGGGTCTAGTCTAGTGACACTATGAAGGCAGCGCCAGGGGGCACCGGGGCTTCTGCACCAAGGGCTGGCGTAGAGAGCGGCACAACGGGCTGGGTGTCTCAGGTTCTTCATGGGACATCTGTAGCTTCTGCAGCACGGCTGCTGATAGTAGGTCTATGAGCCTGGGAGCTCCGGGTGGCGACACCTGAAGCAGCAGCCAGCATCACCTCATCTCTCTGAATCAGGCTACAGGTTAGGAGCAGGCCAAACCCCCACTTCGTAGATGGGTCCTCAGGGAACACTAAGTAGACAGCAATGGCCCTTCAGGCCCTCTGCTCTAGACCTGGTCGACCTATGCCCACCTGGCTGTGGGAAACACGTGTCTTTCAGGGACAGCTGCAGATCAGCCAGTCTGCAGCCCACAGGCCGCTTGGCTCTGCTCCGAGGCTGGTGGTACTAGAGCAGGGCCCTCCAGCTCTGGCTGGTACATTGGGTCTTCTTCACGGGACACGATCCCCTGGTTATCTCGGCAGAAAGCCAGTGGCACCTTAGTTTTCACCATAGGCCCTAACGAGGCGGGAACAACCGCGCGCCGATCTCCATGTCCACAGGGAAACTGATTCTGGCCGAAGCCAGTGGCACCTCACAGGCTTATGACACATCGGCCTCTGTCCCAGAGGCAGGCATTCCACAGGGCTGGGACCTGGCGCTCTTCAGGGAAAATGATCGGCAAGCCAGACAGCAGAAGCTGGTTTCTGCCCCAGGCTGGATAACAATCGGCCAACCTTGTTGATACATTGTTTCTTCAGGGACACTGAGGACATGAACAGACACCGTGGTACCCTCATGATTCAACAATTAGGCCTGTTAACGACGCAGCGCCCCACCTGGCTGGAGATGCGGGGTCTTTCATGGATCTCCTGTACTTCGTCAGCCAGCAGCTGCACCTTGGGTTCCACCACAGGACTGGTAAGAGAGGGCCAACCTTGTTTGAAGCTTGGATCTTCAGGGACACTGACTCTGGCAGCAGACAGTAGCATCTTGGGTCCCTCTGTAGGCTGGGTACAGACCAGGCCCAGCTGGCCTGGGACCCTTGTTTCTTCAGGGACACTGAGGAAACAGCCAGCCCATCGCTAGCACTCCTCAGCTTCCTGCCACTAGCCTGTAAGAGCCGGCCCCCCTTTCTGTGACTCTTGGGTCTTCCGGGCCTACTGAGCCTCTACAGCTACGCCCATCCACCTCAGCTTATTCCCACAGGGTGGTAAAAAGGCAGCGCCACAAACCTACTGGCGAGAGGGGTACTCTGAGGTCAGCCAGCAGTGGGCCGTTCTCATCTGCTGTCAAGAGCAGCCCACCCGGCTGGGAGCTGGGGTCTTCATTGACACTGAGACAGCAGCCAGCAGTACCTCAGCTTCTGCCACAGGCTGGGTAAGAACCAGGCACCAACCTGGTTGGGCGAGCTTGAGTTTTCAGGGACACTGAGGCAGCCAGCTGCCCCTGGGTTCCACTGCAGGCAGGGTAAGAGCAGGCCCACCCTGCTGGGAACTTGGGTCTTCAGGAACACTGAGTTAGTAGCCAGTGGCACCTCAGATTCTGCAACAGGCCTGTAAGAGAATGCCCACCTGGCTTGGATCTTTGGTCTTCCGAGACACTCGACCGGCCAGCAGTCAGCAGCATCCTCAGCTTCTGCCATCCCGGCCTTGTCAAGAGAAGGACCACTTTATTTGGCTGGGATTCCTCGGGGTTTTCCCAGGGACCCTGACCGGCAGCAGCCAGAGTGGCACTTATCGGCTCTCTGCTGTTAACATTTCCTTTGGCCCCCCCTTTTCCCCCCCCCTCCCTCTTTTTCTTTCTCCTTCCCCCCTTCCCCTCCCCCCCCTTCTCCTTCTTTCCCCCCCTCCCCCCCCTCCCTCCCCTTCCCTTTTAGAGCCCATGTCCCATCACCTTCCTGGGAAACTCTCGTGTCCTTCAGGGACCATTCCTTGATTTGGTAAGCAACCCAACAGCACCTGGGCTTCTGCCCCAGGCTGGGTAAGACAAGCCCAGCTTGCTGGGACCTCTGGTCTTCAGGGACACTAAGGCAGCAGCCAGCTGCACTTCGGCACCTCGGCTTCATGCTTGTAGGCTGGGTAAGAGCAGGCCAACGTGCCTGGGAGCTCAGGTGGGTGGACCACTGAGGCTCACAGCACAAGCAGCACCTCACTCTCTACTGACAGCAGGCAACTCCACTGGTAGATGGGTCTTTCTTTCAGGGACACTTCAACGCAGCCGCAATTGGTACTTGGGCCCTCTGCTGTAGACCGTAAGAGCAGGCCCACCTGGCTCAGAACTTGTGTCTTCAGGGACACTTTGGCAACAACCAGCAGAACCTCAGCTTCTGCCACAGGCCTGTAAGAGCAGGCCCACCTAGCTTGGATCTCCGGTTCTCAGGGACACTGAGGCAACAACCAGCAGAACCTCAGCTTCTGCCACAGGCCTGTAAGAGCAGGCCCACCTGGCTGGGCACTGGGGTCTTCAGGGACACTAAGGCAACACCCAGCGGCACCTTGACTTCACGCTGCAGGTGCTGGTAAGAGTCGGCCCACCTGGTTGGGACCCTTTTGGTTGTCTTTCATCGGCCATGAGGCAGCAGCCAGCAGCACCTCAGTTTCCACCATAGGCCTGTAAGAGCAGGAACACCTGGCTGGGAGCTGGGGACTTCAGGGACACTGAAGCAACACCCAGTGGCACTTGGGGTCAACCACAGGATGCGGTCACGGTAAGAGGGGGGCCCACCCAAAGTCAAAATTTTCATTTCAGAGACACTGAGGAAGCATCCAGTTGCACCTCAGCTTCTACTGTAGGCTGGGTAAGAAAAGTGCAATCCACACTAGAAGGATTGGGTCTTCAATGGACCAACGACCCCGGCAGTACGCCAGTTTGTCCGGGCACCTCCTCAGCCCTTATGCTTGTACGCCAACCTGGTAAGTACAATGAAACCCACTCGCGCAGTCCCGGGGTCNGCAGCAGACAGTAGCATCTTGGGTCCCTCTGTCAGGTGGGGCTGGGTAAGACATCGCCCAGCTGGCTGCGGACCTTGTGTCTTCAGGGACACTGTGGCCATGCCAGCCCGCGCACCTCGCTTTCTGACCATAGGCCTGTAGAGACAGGCCCACCTCCTGTCGATCTTGGGTCTTCTAGGGATACTGAGGCAACAGCTAGCACACCTCAGCTGTCTTACCAGGGGCTGGTAAAAGCTAGGCCAAACCTCCTGCGACCGCGACGAGGGAACTCTGACCGGTTAGCAGCCATGCTGGGACGTTATCATCTTGCTGTACGGCTGTAAGAGCAGGCCCACCTGGCCGGGAGCTTGGGGTCTTAAGGACCACATGAGGCATCAGCCCCCAAGTGGCACTTCCTGCCCTCTGCTATAGGCCTATAGATCATAGCACCTGTGATCTCGGGGAACAAGTTCCTCAGGGACAATGAGCCAGCAGCCAGCAGCCGCTCGTGCTAGTCCTAACCTGGTCTGGCGAGTCGATGTGGTTTTCACGGGACACTTGAGCAGCCAGCTGTACCCTTGGTTCCACTGCAGGCCAGTTAAGATCTGGCCCACCATGTTGGAAGCTTGGATCTTCAGGGACACTGAAGGCAAGCACGCCAGTGGCACCTAGCTTCCACCATAGGCTGTAAGAGCAGGCCCACCTGGCTGCGTGCTGGAGTTTTCAGGGACACTGAGGAGCAGCACAGCTGCACTTTGGTCCACTGCACCGGCAGAGTAAGAGTAGGCCCATCTGCTGGAAGCTTGGATTTCAGAGGATACTGAGGCAGCAGCCAGCAGACCTAGGTTCCACTGTCGGCTGGTAAGACACGCCCAGCTGGGCCTGCCGGGACCTCTGTTCTTCAGGGACACTGAGGCGGCCTACTCCGCAGACCTTGGCTTCTCCTGAGGGACCATTAGGCCAGGTCGCGCAGGACCATCCCCATTTGAAAATTGGGTTCATGTGGACAATTGAAGGCAGCCGCCAGGGGCACCTGGGGCTTCTGCCCAAGGGCTGGCGTAGAGAGCGGCCAACGGGCTGGGTTGCTCAGGTAGTTCTAGGGGGACATCTGAGCTTCTGCAGCCGGCCTGCTGATAGTAGGTCTACGATGCCTGGGAGTCCGGGTGGCGACCACCTGAAGCATGCAGCCAGCATCACCTACCATCTCTCTGAATCAAGGCTACAGGTAGGCAGCAGGCCAACCCCCACTTGTAGATTGGGTCTTCAGGGAAACTGAAGTAGAAGCATGCCCTTCGGCCCTCTGCTATAGACCTGGTCGACCCTTGCCCACCTGGCTGGGGAACACGTGTCTCAGGGGGACAGTGCGGATCAGCCAGTCTGTCAGCCCGCAGGCCGCTTGGCTCTGCTCCCGGGCTGGTGGTACTGAGCAGGGCCCTCCAGCCTGGCTGGTACTATTGGGTCTCTCTTTCATGGGACATCGATTTTGGTATTGGCAGCAGCCAGTGGCACCTTAGTTTCCACCATAGGCCTCTAAGAGCAGGGCCACCTGGCTGGGATCTCAGGTCTTCAGAGACACTGAGGAAGCAGCCAGCAGCACCCATTCAGGGACACTGAGGCAGCACCTAGTGGCACCGTGGCTTCTAGTGCAGGCTGGGTAAGAGCAGGCCAACCTGGTTGGGACCTTTGGTCTTCAGGGACACTGAGGCAGCAGCACCTCAGCTTCTGACATAAACCTGTAAGAGCAGGCCCACCTGGCTGGGAGCTTGGGTCAGACACTGAGGCAGCAGCCAGCAGCACCTCGACTTCTGCAGCAGGCCGGGTAAGAGCAGGCCCACCTGGTTGGGACCTTGGGCCTTCAGGCACACTGAGGCATCAGCCAGTGACACCTCAGCTTCTGCTGTAGGCCGGGTAAGAGAAGGCCAACGCCACTCTGAGATTGGGTCTTCAGGGACACTGAAGCTTCAGCCAGTGACACCTAGGCTTCCACCAAAAACTTCTAAGAGCAGGCCCACCTGGCTGGGAGCTGGGGTCTTCAGGGTCACTGAGGCAGCTGCACCTTGGGTTCCACTGCAGGCTGTGTAACAGCAGGCCACCCTGTTGGAAGCTTTCACCTTAGGCCTGTAAGAGCACACCCACCTTGCTGGGACCTTGGGTCTTCAGGGACACTGAGGCAGCAGTCAGCAGCAACTCGGCTTCTGCTGCCGGCTGGGTAAGAGCAGGCCAACCCCACTGGGTCATTGGGTCTTCAGGGACACTGAGGTTTTAGCCAGGGGCACTTCAGCTTCTGCAAAACTCTGGGTTCTTCAGGGAGAGTGAGCCAGCAGCCAGCAGCACCTCTATTTCTGCTGATGGCTAGGTAAGAACAGGCCCAACTGGATGGGACCTTGGGTGTACAGGGACACTGAGGCAGCAGTCAGCAGCACCTCAGCTTCCGCCATAGGCCTATAAGAGCAGGCCCACCTGGCTGGGATCTCAAGTCTTCAGGGACACTGAGGCAGCAGCCAGTGGCACCTCAGCTTCTACAACAGGCCTCTAAGTGTTGGCCCACATGCCTGGGAGCTCGGGTGAGACACTGAGACAACAGACAGCACCTCATCTTCCGAAGCAGGCCAGGTAAGAGTAGGCCAACCCCACTGGTAGATTGTGTCTTCAGGGACACTGAGGCAGCAGCCAGCTGCAAAGGGGCTTCAGAATTAGGCCCATAAGAGCAAGCCCACCTGGCTGGGAGCTGGGGTCTTCAGGGACAGTGAGGCAGCAACCAGCATCACCTTGAGTTGCACTGTAGGCTGGGTAAGACAGGCCAAGCTGGCTGGGACCTTGGGTCTTCAGGGACAATGAGGCAGCAGCCAGGGGCACCTGGGCTTCTGCCACAGGCCTGTAAGAGGAGGCCCACGTTCCTGGGAGCTCGGGTGGGACACTGAGGCAGCAGCCAGCAGCACCTCATTTTCTGAAGCAGGCCAGGTAAGAGCAGGCCAACCCCACTGGTAGATTGGGTCTTCAGGGACATTGAAGCAGCAGCCATTGGCACTTAGACCTCTGCTGTAGACCTGGTAGACCATGCCCACCTGGCTGGGAACACGGGTCTTCAGGGACACTGAGGCAGCAGCCAGCAGAAGCTTGGCTTCTACCCCAGGCTGGATAACAATCGGCTGACCTTGTTGGTACATTGTGTCTTCAGGGACACTGAGGCAGCATACTGCAGATTCCACAATAGGCCTGTAAGAGCAGGCCTACCTGGCTGTGAGCTGGGGTCTTCATGGACTTTGAGTCAGCCAGCTGCACCTTGGGTTCCACCACAGGACTGGTAAGAGAGGGCCAACCTTGTTTGAAGCTTGGATCTTCAGGGACACTGAGGAAGCAGACAGTAGCATCTTGGGTCCCTCTGCAGGCTGGGTAAGACAGGCCCAGCTGGCTGGGACCTTGTGTCTTCAGGGACACTGAGGCAGCAGCCAGCAGCACCTCAGCTTCTGCCATAGGCCTGTAAGAGCAGGCCCACCTCCTGTGATCTTGGGTCTTCAGGGATACTGAGGCTACAGCTAGTAACACCACAGCTTCTTCCACAGGGCTGGTAAAAGCAGGCCAAACCTACTTGGAGAGGGACTCTGAGGTAGCAGCCAGTGGGACTTCATCATCTGCTGTAGGCCTGTAAGAACAGGCCCACCTGGCTGGGAGCTGGGGTCTTCATTGACACTGAGACAGCAGCCAGCAGTACCTCAGCTTCTGCCGCTGTCTGGGTAAGAACAGGCCCAACTGGTTGGGACCTTGTGTCTTCAGGGACACTGAGGCAGCCAGCTGCCCCTGGGTTCCACTGCAGGCTGGGTAAGAACAGGCTCACCTGCTTGGGACAATGGGTCTTCAGAGACACTGAGGAAGCAACCAGTGGCACCTCAGCTTCTGCCACAGGCCTGTAGGAGAATGCCCAACTGGCCGGGATCTCTTGTCTTCAGGGACACTGAGGCAGCAGCCAGTGGCACCTCATCTTCTGTCATAGGTAAGAGCAGGAACACCTGGCTGGGAGCTGGGGTCTTCAGGGACACTGAGGCATCAGCCAGTGGCACTTAGGCCTCTGCTATAGGCCTATTAGATCATATGCACCTGGCTGGGAACAAGTATCCTCAGGGACAATGAGCCAGCAGTCAGCAGCAGCTTGGCTAGTCCACCTGGCTGGGAGGTAGGGTTTCCAGGGACACTGAGGAGCAATGTACCTGGTTCAACTGCAATGCAATTTAATATCTTGCCCAACCAATGTTGGAAGCCTTGGATCTTCAGGGACACGGAGGATGCAGCATCCTTGTCCACCTCAGCTTCCACCATAGGCCTGTAAGAGCAGGAACACCTTCTGCCGTGCTAAGTTTATCAGGGACACTGAAGTCATCAATTGCACTTTTGGGTTCCAACGCATGCAGAGTAGAGTAGGCCCATCTTGTGCTAAGCTTTGGGGATCTTCAGAGATACATTATGCAGGCAGCCCAGCAGTACCTTGGTGCCACTGTAGCTGGGTAGAAACGCCAAGCTGGCTGTGACCTTGTGTCTTCGGACACGAGGCAGCTCTCAGCGGCACCCAAGTGGCTTCTCCTGAAGCCAGGTCGAGCAGCCATCCCACTGGAACATTGGTCTTCGGTGGACACTAGCATGTCAGCCCAGGGCACCTGGGCTTAGCTTCTGCCACAGGCTGGGTAAGAAGGGGCCCAACTGTCTGGGTTCTCAGGTATTCAGGGACAACTGAGTCTTCAGCAGGCTGTGATATTAGGTCTATGTTGCCCTCGTAGCTCCGGGGATGGACCTGAAGCAGCAGCCAGCATGCGAACCTCATCTTCTTGAGTCAAAGCCAGGTAGGAGCAGGCCCAACCCCACTTTTAGATTGTGGTCTTCAGGGACATTGAAGCAGCAGCCTTTGGCACTTAGGCCTCTGCTATAGACCTGGTAGACCATGCCCACCTGGCTGGGAACACGTGTCTTCAGGGACACTGAGACAGCAGTCTGCAGCCAGCAGCAGCTTGGCTTCTGCTCCAGGCTGGTAAGAGCAGGCCCACCTGGATGGTACATTGGGTCTTCAGGGACACACCGAGGAAGCAGCCAGTGGCACCTTAGTTTCCACCATAGGCCTCTAAGAGCGGGCCCACCTGGCTGGGATCTCATGTCTCCAGGGAAAACTGGAGGCAGCAGCCAGTGGCCAGTCATCTTCGGTCATAGCCTGTAAGAGAAGGCACACCTGCACAGGACTGGGGTCTTCAGGGAACCTAAGGCAGCAGCCATTGAGCACGTAGCCTCTGCTGTAAACCTTGTAGAGCATGCCCACCTTCCCTGGGGAACTCATGTCTTCACATGGACCTGAGACAGCACCAACGAACACCTTGGCTTCTGCCCAGGCTTGGCAAGACAGGCCCAGCTTTTGGGACATCTGTCTTCAAGGACCTGAGGCAGAAGTCATTGCACTCGGTTCGCTGCAGCCTGGGAAAAAAAAAGATCAGGCCAATTGCCTTTGAGCTCAGGTGGACACTGAGGATCCGCAGCCAGCATCACTTCATCTTACTGAATCATGCCCCTCCACTGGTAGATTGTTCTTCAGGACACTCAGCAGCGAGCCATTTGTACTTGTGCTCTGGTGTAGACAGTGTAAGAGCAGCGCCCACCTGCTGGGAACAATTTGTCTTCAGGACACTGAGGCAACAACGGCAGGCAGACCTCAGCTTCTCCACAGGCCGGTAGAGCAGGCCCCACCTATCGGATCGCCGTCTTCAGGGACACTGAGTCAGCAGCCAGCAGCACCTAAGCTTCTGCCATAGGCCTATAAGAGCAGGCCCACCTGGCTGGGCACTGGGGTCTTCAGGTAGCACGGCGCACAGCAGCAACCGCCACTTCTGCACTGGCCTGGTAAGAACTCTGAACTGGTTTGGAACCTATGTGTCTTTCAGGGACAACCTGAGCCCCAACCAATAACACCTCAGCTCCACCATACGGCTTGTAAGATCAGGGCCACTGGCTTGGATCTCAGCGTCTTCAGGGACAATTATGCATTCACCAGGTGTGTACCCCTTATTATCTTCCGCCATATGGCCTGTATGATTCGGGTCCCACCTGCTGGTAAAATCCGTGGTCTCAGGGACACTGAGTCAGCACAGCGGGACACTTGGTTTCCACTGCAGTGGGGTAAGAGCATGCCCACCTTGTTTGAAACTTGGATCTTCATGGAAACTGAGGCAGCAGCTAAAACCTCGACTTCTGCTGCAGGCCAGGTAAGAGCAGGCCAACCCCCCTGGATACTGGGTTTTCAGGGACACTGAGGCAGCATCCAGCAGCACCTCTGCTTCTGCCATAGGCCTGTAAGAGCAGGCCCACCTGGCTGGGTGCTGTGGTCTTCAGGGGCACTGAGTCAGCCAGCTGCACCTTGGGTTTTTCACACCCTGTTGGACAAAATCATTCTCACCTTGTTGTAAGTTTTGGAACATTCAGGGACACTGAGCGCAACTAGTTGCACCGTTGGCTTCTAGTGCAGGCTGGTTAAGATGCAGCCAACCTTGGTTGGACCGTTGGTCTTCAGGGACACTGAGGCAGCAGTGGCACCTTGGCTTCCACTGCAGGCCTGGTAAGAGCAGATCCACCTGGCTGGGAGCTTGGGTCAGACCTGAGGCAGCAGCATCAGCACCTTGGCTTCCTGCACGGGCTGGGTAAGAGGAGCCCACCGGATTGGGAGCTTGGTCCTTCAGGGACACTGAGGCAGTAGTCAGCAGACCCTGGGCTTCTGCCACAGACCAGATAAGAGTCAGCCCACCTTGCTGAGACTGGGTTCGAAGCAAGGACACTGAGGCATCACCTGCAGCACCTTGCGTCGCTGCGGCTGGTAAGAAGTAAGGCCCACCTGGCTTGGACCATTGTGTCTTTCAGGGGACCTGGTAGGCAGCCAGCCAGCCAGCAACCTAGTTTTCTGCCATAGGCCTTAAGAGCTGGCCCACATGGCTGAGAGCTGGGGACTTCAGGGACACTGAAGCAGCCAGGTGCACCTTGGGGTTTCGCACAGCAGCGGGTCAGAGCGGGCCCACCAAGTTCAAAGTTTTCATCTTCAGGGACACAGAGGCAGCAGCAAGTTGCACCTCAGCTTCTATTGTAGGCTGGGTAAGAGCAGGCCCAACTCCACTAAAGATTGGGTCTTCAGCGACACCGAGGCAGTAGCCAGTGAGTGGCACCTCAGTTTCTGCTGTATGCCAAGTAAGCAGGAAACCCCACTGGGAGTTTGGGTCTTCAGGACACTGAGGCAGGAGACCATGGCACATCAGCTCCACGCAAAATCCTCTAAGGCAGCCCACTACTGGATGCTGGGGCTTCAGGGACACGGAGGCGCAAGCAGCCAACAGAAGCCTGGCTTCTTAGCCCAGGCTGGATAACAATCGGCCAAACTTGTTGGTACATTGTGTCCTGTGGGCAGACATGAGGCAGCACCAGTTCGTAACTCAGATTATCCACAATAGGCCTATAAAGAGCAGGCCTACCTGTGCGGGGAATCTTGTTTGTTCAGGGACCACTGAGACAGCAGCCATTGTACCTCAGATTTCCATAGGCCTGGAAAGCAGCACCTGCGGGACTGGGTCCATTCATAGACCTGAGTCAGCCAGCGCCAAACCTTGCCTGCACCTTGGGTTCCACCACAGGACTGGTAAGAGAGGGCCAACCTTGTTTGAAGCTTGGATCTTCAGGGACACTGAGGCGCAGCCTTCCACCGCAGGCTGGTTAAAAGCCAGCCCACCCTGCTGGGAACTTGGTTCTTCAGGGACACTGAGGCAACAACCAGCAGAACCTCAGCTTCTTCCACAGGCCTGTAAGAGCAGGCCCACCTCCTTGATCTTGGTTCTTCAGGGACACTGAGGCAATAACCAGCAGAACCTCAGCTTCTTCCACAGGGCTGGTAAAAGCAGGCCAAACCTACTGGGAGAGGGACTCAGGTAGCAGCCAGTGGGATGTCATCATCTGCTGTAGGCCTGTAACAGCAGGTCCACCTGGCTGGGGAAGAACGGTGGGAGTATAGAAATAGAGCCGAGCCACACAGATCTTGTGGTCTTCATTTACACTTAGACATCAGCCAGCAGTACCCCCCCCAGTCAGCTTCTTCCGCTGTCGGGGTAAATAGCAGGCCCAACTTTTTTGGACCTTGTGTTGCTTCAGGGACCCTGAGCAGCCAGCTGCCCCTGGGTCCGACTGCATGCTGGGGTACTGAACAGTTCCCAGACGGCTTGGGCCATTGGTCCATTCCAGAGAACTGAGGCAGCAGCCAGATGTGGGCCCTCAGCTTTCTGCCTACAGCCTGTAAATAATGCCCACCTGTCTGGGGTTCTCTTGTCTTCTAGGACACTGAGGCAGGCAGCCAGTGGCACCTCATCTTCTGCCATAGGCCTGTAAGAGCAGGAACACCTGGCTGGGAGCTGGGGTCTTCAGGGACACTGAGGCATCAGCCTGTGGCACTTAGGCCTTTGCTATAGGCCTATTAGATCATATGCACCTGGCTGGGAACAAGTATCCTCAGGGACAATGAGCCAGCAGCCAGCAGCAGCTTGGCTAGTCCACCTGGCTGGGAGGTAGGGTTTCCAGGGACACTGAGGCAGCCAGCTGTACCCTTGGTTCCACTGCAGGCCAGTTAAGATCTGGCCCACCATGTTGGAAGCTTGGATCTTCAGGAACACTGAGGCAGCATCCAGTGTTACCTCCGCTTCCACAATAGGCCTGTAAGAGCAGGCACACCTGGCGTGCCGTGCTGGAGTATTTCAGGGGACAACTGAGGCAGCAAGTTGCAACTTTTGGTTCCCTGCAGGCAGAGTAAGAGATAGGGGCCACCTGTGGATGCTTGGATCTGTCAGAGATACTGAGGCAAGCGAGCCAGCATTATCTTGGGTTCCACGGTAAGGCTGGTAAGACACGCCGGCTGCTGGGACCATGTGTCCCTTCAGGACACTGATGCACTGATGCAGCAGCACCTTGGCTTCTCCTGAAGGCCAGGTCAGAGCAGGCCATCGCCACTGGAACATTGGGTCTGGCCGTGACAATGAGGCAGCAGCCAGGGGCACCTGGGCTTCTGCCACAGGCTGGGTAAGAGCAGGCCCACCCTGCTGGGAACCTGGATATTTAGGGACACTGAGGAAGCAGCCAGTGTCACCTCAGTTTCTGCCACAGGCCTGTAAGAGGAGGCCCACGTTCCTGGGAGCTCGGGTGGGACACTGAAGCAGCAGCCAGCATCACCTCATCTTCTGAACCAAGCCAGGTAGGAGCAGGCCAACCCCACTTGTAGATTGGGTCTTCAGGGAAACTGAAGCAACAGCCAGTGGCATTTTCTTAGGTCGCTATGACTGGTAGAGACCATGCCCACCGTGGCTGGGACACGTTCTTCAGGGACACTAGACGCAGTCCTGTCAGCAGCAGCAAAGCTTTGCTTCTGCCATAGGCTTGTAAGAGCAGGCCCACTCCACTGGTAGATTGGGTCTTCAGGGACACCGAGGCAACACCCAGTGGCACCGGTGTAGTTTCCACATAGGCCGTCTAATAGCGGGCCACCGCTGGGATCTCATGTCGGTCGTCAGGGAAACTGAGGCCAGCAGCCAGTGCAACATCATCTTTTTCATAGGCCTGTAAGAGCAAGGCAACACGATGGCCGGGAACATGGGGTCTTCAAGGACACTAAGGCAGCACCAGTGGGCACTTGCCTCTGCTGAAACCTGTAGAAGCATGCCCCCCTTCCTGGGACTCATTTCAGGGACACTGAGGCAGCAGCCAACAACACCTGGGCTTCTGCCAGGCGGGGCAGACAGGCCACTTTTGGGACCTCTCCGGTCGTTTCGGACACTGAGGCAGAAGTCATTGGCACCTCGGCTTCTGCTGCAGCCTGGGTAAGAGCAGGCCAATGTGCCTGGGAGCTCAGGTGGGACACTGAGGCCGCAGCCAGCAGCACCTCATCTTCTGAAGCAGGCCCACTCCACTGGTAGATTGGGTCTTCAGGGAAACTGAAGCAGCAGCCAGTGGTACTTCGCCTCTGCTGTAGACCTTTAAGAGCAGGCCCAACCTGTCTGTGAACATGTGTCTTCATGGACACTGAAGGCCATAACCAGCAGGAACCTCAGCGTCTGTCCACATGCCTGTAAGATGCAGGCCCACCTTCTGTCTCCCTGTCTCAGTGACACTGAGGACCTCACCAGTGGCACCTAGCAATGATGCTGCCATAGCCTTCAAGAGCATCCCCCCCTGGCTGGGCCAACTGTGGGTCTTCAGGGACCCTGTAAGCAGCAGCCAGCAAGCACCTCCACTTACTGCCCACTTGCCTAGGGTAAGAACATGCTGAATGGTTGGGACCGTGTGTCTTCAGGGACACTGAGCCAGCAACCAATAACACCTCAGCTTCCACCATAGGCCTGTAAGAGCAGGCCCCACCTGGCTTGGAATCTCAGGTCTTTAGGGACACTGAGGCAGCACCAGGTGGTACCTTAGCTTCCTGCATAGGCCTGTATGAGTAGGCCCACCTGGCTGGGATCTCGGGTCTTCAGGGACACTGAGAGGCAGCAGCCAGCACACCTCCACTTCTGCCACTAGCTGGGTAAGAACAGGCCAAACTGGTTGGGACCTTTGTCTTCAGGGGACACTGAGAGCAGCCAGTTGCCCCTGGGTTCCACTGCAGGCGGGGTAAGAGCATGCCCACCTTGTTTGAAACTTGGATCTTCATGGAAACTGAGGCAGCAGCTAAAACCTCGACTTCTGCTGCAGGTTGATTAGAGCAGGCCAACCCCTCCGGGAGATTGGTGCTTAGAGGGACCTGAGGCAGCAGCCAGCAGCCCCTCGCTTCTGCCATAGGCCTGTAAGAGCAGGCCCACCTGGCTGGGAGCTTGGTTCTTCAGGGACACTGAGGCAATAGCCAGCAGCACATTGGCTTTTGCCTCAGGCTGAATCACATAGGAACAGGCATATAAACCTGGCAGATCAAGTTTTCAGGGACACTGAGGCAGCACCTAGTGGCACCGTGGCTTCTAGTGCAGGCTGGGTAAGAGCAGGCCAACCTGGTTGGGACCTTTGGTCTTCAGGGACACTGAGGCAGCAGCACCTCAGCTTCTGACATAAACCTGTAAGAGCAGGCCCACCTGGCTGGGAGCTTGGGTCAGACACTGAGGCAGCAGCCAGCAGCACCTCGACTTCTGCAGCAGGCCGGGTAAGAGCAGGCCCACCTGGTTGGGACCTTGGGCCTTCAGGCACACTGAGGCATCAGCCAGTGACACCTCAGCTTCTGCTGTAGGCCGGGTAAGAGAAGGCCAACGCCACTCTGAGATTGGGTCTTCAGGGACACTGAAGCTTCAGCCAGTGACACCTAGGCTTCCACCAAAAACTTCTAAGAGCAGGCCCACCTGGCTGGGAGCTGGGGTCTTCAGGGTCACTGAGGCAGCTGCACCTTGGGTTCCACTGCAGGCTGTGTAACAGCAGGCCACCCTGTTGGAAGCTTTCACCTTAGGCCTGTAAGAGCACACCCACCTTGCTGGGACCTTGGGTCTTCAGGGACACTGAGGCAGCAGTCAGCAGCAACTCGGCTTCTGCTGCCGGCTGGGTAAGAGCAGGCCAACCCCACTGGGTCATTGGGTCTTCAGGGACACTGAGGTTTTAGCCAGGGGCACTTCAGCTTCTGCAAAACTCTGGGTTCTTCAGGGAGAGTGAGCCAGCAGCCAGCAGCACCTCCATTTCTACTGATGGCTAGGTAAGAACAGGCCCAACTGGATGGGATCTTGGGTGTTCAGGGACACCGAGGCAGCAGTCAGCAGCACCTCAGCTTCCGCCATAGGCCTATAAGAGCAGGCCCACCTGGCTGGGATCTCAAGTCTTCAGGGACACTGAGGCAGCAGCCAGTGGCACCTCAGCTTCTACAACAGGCCTCTAAGTGTAGGCCCACATGCCTGGGAGCTCGGGTGGGACACTGAGACAACAGACAGCACCTCATCTTCCGAAGCAGTCCAGGTAAAAGTAGGCCAACCCCACTGGTAGATTGCGTCTTCAGAGACACTGAGGCAGCAGCCAGCTGCAAAGGAGCTTCAGCATTAGGCCCGTAAGAGCAAGCCCACCTGGCTGGGAGCTGGGGTCTTCAGGGACACTGAGGCAGCAACCAGCATCACCTTGAGTTCCACTGTAGGCTGGGTAAGACAGGCCAAGCTGGCTGGGACCTTGGGTCTTCAGGGACAATGAGGCAGCAGCCAAGGGCACCTGGGCTTCTGCCACAGGCCTGTAAGAGCAGGCCCACGTGCCTGGGAGCTTGGGTGGGACACTGAGGCAGCAGCCAGCAGCACCTCATCTTCTGAAGCAGGCCAGGTAAGAGCAGGCCAACCCCACTTGTAGATTGGGTCTTCAGGGACATTGAAGCAGCAGCCTTTGGCACTTAGGCCTCTGCTGTAGACCTGGTAGACCCTGCCCACCTGGCTGGGAACACGTGTCTTCAGGGACACTGAGGCAGCAGCCAGGGGCACCTGGGCTTCTGCCACAGGCTGGGTAAGAGCAGGCCCAACTGGCTGGGTTCTCAGGTCTTCAGGGACACTGAGCTTCTGTAGCAGGCCTGTGATAGTAGGTCTATGTGCCTGGGAGCTCGGGTGGGACACTGAAGCAGCAGCCAGCATCACCTCATCTTCTGAATCAGGCCAGGTAGGAGCAGGCCAACCCCACTTGTAGCTTGGGTCTTCAGGGACACTAAAGTAGAAGCCATTGGCACTTAGGCCTCTGCTGCAGACCTGGAAGACCATGACCACCTGTCTGGGAACACGTGTCTTCAGGGACACTGAGACAGCAGTCTGCAGCCAGCAGCAGCTTGGCTTCTGCTCCAGGCTGGTAAGAGCAGGCCCACCTGGTTGGTACATTGGGTCTTCAGGGACACTGAGGCAGCAACCAGTGGCACCTTAGTTTCCACCATAGGCCTCTAAGAGTGGGCCCACCTGGCTGGGATCTCATGTCTTCAGGGAAACTGAGGCAGCAGCCAGTGGCACCTCATCTTCTGCCATAGACCTGTAATAGCAGGCACACCTGGCTGGGACCTGGGGTCTTCAGGGACACTGAGGCAGCAGCCAGTGGCACTTAGGCCTCTGCTGTAAACCTTCCTGGGAACTCATGTCTTCAGGGACACTGAGGCAGCAGCCAACAGCACCTGGGCTTCTGCCCCAGGCTGGGTAAGACAAGCCCAGCTTGCTGGGACCTCTGGTCTTCAGGGACACTGAGGCAGAAGTCATTGGCACCTCGGCTTCTGCTGCAGCCTGGGTAAGAGCAGGCCAATGTGCCTGGGAGCTCAGGTGGGACACTGAGGCCACAGCCAGCAGCACCTCATCTTCTGAAGCAGGCCAACTCCACTGGTAGATTGGGTCTTCAGGGACACTCAAGCAGCAGCCATTGGTACTTCCGCCTCTGCTGTAGACCTGCAAGAGCAGGCCCACCTGGCTGGGAACATGTGTCTTCAGGGACACTGAGGCAATAACCAGCAGAACCTCAGCTTCTTCCACAGGCCTGTAAGAGCAGGCCCACCTAGCTGGGATCTCCGGTCTTCAGGGACACTGAGGCAGCAACCAGTGGCACCTCATATTCTGCCATAGGCCTGCAAGAGCAGGCCCATCTGGCTGGGCACTGGGGTCTTCAGGGACACTAAGGCAACAGCAAGCAGTACCTCAGCTTCTGCCACTGGCTGGGTAAGAACAGTCTGAAATGGTTGGGACCTTGTGTCTTCAGGGACACTGAGGCCAGCAACCAGTAAGCACCTAGCTGTCCACCATAGTGCCTTTAAGAGCAGCCCGCTGGCCTTGGATCCCATGGGGGGTCTTCAGGAACACTGTTGCAGCACCAGGTGAGTATCTTAGCTTCCTCAATATGCCTGTTAAGAAGTAGGCCACAACCTGCTGTTATTCAGGGTCTTTAGAGGCACTGAGGCAGCATCCAGCAACACCTCCACTTCTCCCACTGGCTGGGTAAGAACAGGCCAACTGGTTTGGGAACTTGGGGCTTCAGGGACACTGAGGCCAGCCCGCTGCCTGGGTTCCACTGCAGGCAGGGTAAGAGCATGCCCACCTTGTTTGAAACTTGGATCTTCATGGACACTGAGGCAGCAGCTAAAACCTCGACTTCTGCTGCAGGTTGAGTAAGAGCAGGCCAACCCCTCCTGGGAGATTGGGTCTTAAGGGACACTGAGGCAGCAGCAACCAGCTGCCCTGCAGCTTCTGCCATAGCTTGTAGAGCAGGCCACCTGGCGGGGTGCTTGGGTCTTCAGGGGCACTGAGGCAGCCAGATGCACCTTGAGTTCCACACCAGGCCAGGTAAGGGCATGCCAACGTGTTGGAAGTTGATCTTCAGGGACACTGAGGCAGCACCTAGTGGCACCTTGGCTTCTACTGCAGGATGAGGCTGGGTAAGCAGGCACCCCTCTTGGGAGCTTGGAATCTTAAGGGGTCACTGAGCAGCGCAGTGCAACTTCATCTTCTGCTGCATGCAGGTAATAGTGGAGCCAACCCCACTGGGAGATTGAGTCTTCAAGGACACTGAGGCCACAGCCAGCAGCACCTCGGCTTTTGCCATAGGCCTGTAAGAGCAGGCCCACCTGGCTGGGTGCTGTGGTCTTCAGGGGCACTGAGTCAGCCAGCTGCACCTTGGGTTCCACAGCAGGCCGGGTAAGTGCATGCTCACCTTGTTGGAAGCTTGGACACTCATGGACACTGAGGCAGCAGCTAGGTGCACCTTGGCTTCTGCTGCAGTCTGGGTAAGAGCAGGCCCACGTGGTTGGGACCTGGGGTCTTCAGGGACACTGAAACGCAAGCACTCATCTCAGCTTCTTCTGCTGCTGGGCTGGGTAAGGGCAGGCCGCACCTGGTCCGGGACCTTGGGTCTTCGGGAAACTAAGGTACCAGCCGACAGTACCCTCAGCTTCTGCAGAGGCTGTAAGAGCAGCCCCACCTGGCTGGGAAATTGGGTCTTCAGGGACACTGAGGCAGAAGCCAGCAGCACCTCCACGTCTGCCGCTGACTGGGTAAGAACAGGCCGAACTGGTTGTGACCTTGTGTCTTCAGGGGCACTGAGTCAGCCAGCTCCACCTTGGGTTCCACAGCAGGCCGGGTAAGAGTAGGCCCACCTGGCTGGTATCTCAGGTCTTCAGGGACACTGAGGCACATCCAGTGGTACCACAAAACGTTCTTCCACAATAGGCCTAGTGCAGGCAAATCATGGCTGGGATCTGCCGTGTCTCATGGACACTGGCAGCAAACCAGCAGTACCTAAGCTTCTGCCTGAGGCCCAGTGGCACCTTGGCTTCTGCTACAGGCCTGGTAAGAGCGGGCCCACCTGGCCCTGGGAGCGCAAGTCTTCAAGGACACTGAGGCAGTAGCCAGTGGCACCTTGGCTTCTGCAGCAGTTTGCTGCCTGTCTCTCCACCTCCCAGTGCAGCTGGATAAGGGCCCACTCACCCAGCTGGTAGCAGGCTGGTTTGCTTAGTGTCACTGAGGCATTAGCCAGTGGCACTTGGTCTGCTTTTTTGCAGGCCGGGTAAGGGCAGGCCCACATGCTGGAGCTCAGTTTCTTCAGGACACTGAGGCAGCAGCCAGAAACACCTCAGCTTCTACCACAGACTGGGTAAGACCTGGTCCACCTGGCTGGGAGCTAAGGTCTTCACAGACACTCAGGGAGCAGCCAGCTACCTCTACACTTCCAAGGCAGGCCAGGTAAGAGCCGGCCCACCCTCCCGGGAGCTCAAGTCTTCAGGAACACTGAGGCAGCAGTCAGTTTGCCTCTCCCTTTCTGCCCCAGCCTGGTAAGAGATGGCCCACTGGAGAACTTCAAGACACAGATCAATCTAAGCACATTAATAGTGGGAGTCTTCAATACCCCACTGAGCGACTTTGCACAATTCCACTATACAAAGGATAAAAAGAGACATCTGAACTGAAACAGTATGTACACCAGATGGACCTAACAGACATCTACCCATGTCCACTCAAACACCAAAGAATGTAACTTCCTCTCAGAACCCATGTGGAACTTTCTCCAAAATCGATCATATAATGGGGTCCACGGCAAACCTCAGCAAAACACAAAAAAAAAATTGAAATAATTTCATCTTTTTATATAATATCTTTCCTTATGTTTTTTGTATTTCAGACATAATTTTTCAGTTCAATTTAGACATATTCCCCTTTTCCTTCCCCCTACTGTACCCTAGAACATGCATTCTGCCATAATATCCTTGCATCTTTCTCTCAGTTTTTTTTTTTTATATGATTGGGTGAGTCACATTTTTCCTCCCTTAATTTTCTATTACTTACTCGTAAAGTATGAGTAAATACTTCACCCATAGAAGTAACTGACATATCCGAAATAAGTGGTGGGGCAATTCTAGAGCACTATTAGAGATTTACAACACTATATTACATAGTTGCTTTCGATAAAAAGGAGATTATAACAATTAGATGTTGTTCACCTTGCTTTGTCAGAGCTTGGGGATTTGGGGTTAGCATCTACAAATGAGGAAAATGTGGCCTTTTGTTTTTCTGGTACTGTGTTTAGTTTCATTTGCATAATGGCTTTCGAGTGCCATCCATTGACCTTGCAAGTTCATATATCATCCTTTCTTTACTGCTTAATAGTATTCCATTGTGTAGATAACAACACATTTTTGTCATCCACTCATTTGTTGATTGGCATTTGTGTTGGTTCCAGCTCTTCATTTTTTGTGAAAGGAGCTGTAATAAACATGGATATACTGTACTTTGTGGTATGAAGAGTCCGTGTGTAATAAACCAGGAGTGGTATGACAGGTCAGGTGGTAGGCTCATTGGAATCTGTAATGTTCCACTGCTTTTCCAAATGTTTGTACTAGTTCACATTCCCACAGGCAGTTGGATGAGTGTTTCCCTTTCCCCAACCTATCCAGCATACTGTTGTCTTTTCTTTCTTTAACTTAGCTAGTCCGGTAGTGAGTGGAGATGAAATATCAGAGTGGTTTTAATTTGCATTTTCCCTATTACTCATGAGGTTGAACACTTCTTAAGATGTTTTCTCAGCCATCTTTAATATAATTCCTCACTGGGGAAGTCTTTGTTCAGCTCTTAACTCAATCTTTTGAGTAAGTCATTTTTTTTCTTACTCCTTTTTTTGAGTAGTCTATGTATTCTAGACCTTAATTTTCTGTCAGATGAATCACTGGTGAATAGTTCCCTCCACTCTGTGGATTGCTTTCTCTCCACGTCCTTGAGTGTTTCTTTCTCTGTACAGAAAACTTTTGGGTTTGATGAGGTCCCATTTGGCTGACTGATGACCTTATTTCCTGTGCAGCTGCTGTCTATTTTAAGTCTTTTCCTAGGCTTATGTACCTGGTAGGTTGTTGCCAAATTTTTCTTCCATCAACCTGCAGGGTTTGGGGTGTACATTGAGATCTTTGATATATTTGGGGTTGATTTTTGCAAAGGGTGAAAGGTAGGGGTTAATTTGTTCTTCTACAAATGGTAATCCAATTTTGCCAGCAACCGTTTGCGGAAGATGCTATCCTTCCATTCGAGAATTCTTGCCTCTTTGTCAAATAGGAGGTGGGTGAAATTTTATGAGCTCAAGTATGGACCTTCAATTTTGTTCCAATGGTCACAGGTGTCTGGTTTTTGTGCCAGTACCAGATGTTTTTATAACTCTTGGCCCTTTAATATACTTGAAGCTGGTAGAGCCAGTATCCCCCTGTATTGCCCATTTTTTTTCACTCGGGCTGCTTTAGCGATTCAGAGTCGTTTGTTTTTCCATATGAAAGTTTAAATGGATTTTTTTCAAGTCCGTGAAGAAACTCCATGGAGGTTTTGATTGGGATTGCATTGATCTGTTATATCAATTGGTAAAAATGGGACATTTTACTATATTATGTTCCAGTTCGTGAGCATGGAGGCCCTTACTTACATCGTTTGATGTCATGTTCAATCTCCTTCGTCAGGGCTTTAATTTTATTTGTAAGGATCTTTGGTATCTTTGGTTAGGTTTGTACCAAGGTTTTTTTAGGCTATTGTGAGTGGGAAGGTTTTTTTTTTTTTCTCTTTCACTCTTTCAGTTTCTTGTTTGTTTGGTGTAAAGAAAGGCTAAAGATTTTTCTAGGTTATGTTGCATTCGGCCACTTTACTGAAATTCTTTATCATTTCTAGAAGGTTTTTTCTGGCGGAGATTTTAGGCCTCCCTTATGTAAACTAGCATATCATTTGCAAAAAGGGATAGTTTTTTTTTTTTTTTTTTATTTCCTTTTATTTCTTTCTATTGTCTTATTGCCCTACAAGCATTTCAGCACTATGTTGAAGAGGATGGAATAAGTTTGCAGCCTGGCGGGGCGCCCCACCCTTTGAGAGAAATGGTTCCAATTTTCTCAATTTAGGATGATATTGGTAGTTGGTTTGCTGTATAGGCTTTGATATGTGATAAATATTCTTCATCCAATTCCCCTCTAGGTTTTCAACATCCTAGGAGGATGCTGGATCTTGTCCAAAGAGTTTTTCTGCTCAATTGAGATGATCATGTAATGTTGTTTTGGTCTCATTTATTGGTGTTTTTTTGATATTTATTGATTTCCATAGGTTGAACCATCCCTGCATCCTCTGGGATGAATCCAACTTGATCTAATGGATGATGTTTTTGACATGGATCTGTATGCAGCTTGTGAGTATTTTGTTGAGAATTTTGCATCTATAATTTGAAGATAGATAGTGTAATAGGTTTTTTTTTTAATTGTATCTTTGCCCGGTTTTTTGGTAATACTGGCTTTCAAGACAGATGTGGGAGAATTTCTTCTTGCTTTGTCTCCTGCTGGACAGTTTGAGTGTAATTGTTTGTGGAATCATTAAATGTTTTATAAATTCTGACTTGAAAACCATCTGGGCCGTGGGATTTTGGAGTTGGGAGTTTTTATCCCTTACATCTTCAATTTTCCTCAAATATTATAGGTAATTTCCTCAAATGTTATGACTCTGTTTAAACTGTCAATATATTCTTGATTAAGCTTTGTTGAATCCCAAGATTTCAGATATTCATCCAATTTCTCTTAGGTTTTCACATTTAGTGGTGTATAAGTTTTTGAATCATCTGTATGATTGTCTGATCTTTTCTTTGTCTTTTAATGTGATTATTTTCCCTTCATCCGTACACTATTGATTGGGAGTTGCTCTTTTTTTTTTGTTAACGGGGCTAGAGTTCTGTCTATTTTGTTTATCTTTTCAAAGAACCAGCTTTTGGATTCATTGATTCTATGTATTTTTTTCTTTGTTTTCTATGGTCATTCATTGATTTCGCTCTGATTTTTGTATTTTCCTTCCTGTCTAATGGGTTTAGGTCATTTGTTGTTGTCTTCGTGTGTTTTTTAGCTGCAGTGTTACAAATCATTTAATGTGTTCCCTTTCTTGGTTTTTGTGTGGGCAACGAGGGAGTAATTTCACCTCTTAAGACTGCTTTTAGAGTATCCCAAAGATTTTGTTGTGCTATATTGTCATTTTGGTTCAATTTCCGAATAACTTTTTTTCACTCTTGTCTTCCTGACCATTCATGTAGTCAGGATTGGTATTGTTAGTGTCCATGGTGGATTTCTTGTTGCTAGTAGGGCTTATTCTGCTGTTCATATTGACCTTTATTGTACTGTGGTCTGATAGAATGCTGGAATAATTTCAATCCTTTTGTATTTTGTTAGAATTTTTGTGGTCCCAGTAGGTGGTCGATTTTTGGAGAGGTTTCTGTGATGACTGAGTAGAAAGTATATTCTCTGGTGTTTTGGGTGGAATATTCAATAAACGTCTGTGAGGTCCATTTGGTGTAGTGTAATCATTGTATTTCTGATGTCTCTCTGTTAAATTTTTTCTTTGTCCAGTGGGCTCAGTGGGGTTTTGAAGACCCCTACTATTAGCGTGCTAAGGTTAGTCTGTGCTTTGAGGTCCTGCAGAGTTGGTGTTTAGAAAGTTAGGTGCACCAGAGTTTGATGATAGACATTTATTTATGTTTTTCTTTTTATCAAACTTTATTTACTAACCAAAGGGATGATTGTAGTTAAATCAATACTTTGAAGTGGGTTGAAATGTAAAAATGTGTTGTGATAAGATAATTAAAAACACAGGAATGAAATAAAACCAAAGAAAAGAAGCTCTAGGATAACTGCAGCTTGCTCATTGGACTGAGCTTATTCATTCTCAAAGCTAATTCCTGTCCAGGGTGATCATGAAATTTTTATTCTACTTTCTCATAGACCCAAGTACAAGTGATGTTTTTCATGACATGATCCACCACTAGTTTCCCATCTTTCAGTTTTTGTGTTATTGTGCTTTCTTTCCCATCCCACTGCTGATGCTGGACCAAGGCACCATGTGTGAAAGTGTAGACCGTCTGAGTTATTCTGCCATCGGCTGTAGTTTCATCAAATTTCCCACCCAGGGTACAGCAAAACTGTTGTTTTCAGTGTTCTCTCAGTCTTGATGGTGATATTATTGCCATCACAAGTAATAATTCAGTCTGGTTTGGCCACTGTACCAGTTTTCCGCAGAGTCAGTCCCACACCGAGCTCCTTCATGTATTCCTCAAAACATTGGCTTTCCCTCAGGCGCCACTTCCCCTCAAGGTCCTTGATGCTGGCTGGCCGGCTGGTGGGCCTAGTGGCTGGTGGGCTGGCAAGGCTGGTTGGCAGTCGATGAAGCACGAGGAGGCAGACGTCAGTGGCAGGGGACGCTGTGGGGCATAAAATTGTAGGATCAGAAAAAAAAAAAAAAAAAAAAAATGATTCTTCATGGTTAGTTGTTCATTGACAAGGATGTAATGGCCCCTCTGTTTTCTCTTCTGATTAATTTTACTTTGAGATCTATTTGTCTGATATTAAAACACCACGCTGGCTTGTTTCTGTCTTGGGTTTCCTTGCTTGGAATATTTTTTTCCATCCGTTCATTCTAAGGTGGTGTCTATCCTTGAGGTGAGATGCACAACATGTAGACAGCATATAGAAGGATTCTGTTTCCGAATCCATTCTCCCAGTCTTGTCCTTTGATTGGAGTTTAGACCATTTAATATTTTTAGGTTTTTTTTTTTTTTTTTTTTTTTTTTTTTTTTTTTTTTTATTTTTTTATTTAACATTTTTGTCTAGGTTGGATTTATCTGTTATGCTTTTTGTTAAGTTCTTCGCCCTTTAATCGCTTAAGGATAGTTGCGCCTTTCCTCTGTTCTTTCCTTTCAAGGATTTTTCTGAAGTGTCGGTTTCTTAGACCTGTATCGTTTTTTATCTTGTTTATATCAATGAAAGATTTTTTCTTTCTCCTTCAACTATAACTAAATTTTTGCTGGGTGTAGTAGTCTGGGTGGCATCTAAAGTCGTTTAGCACTGGGAATACTTGGTTCATGTTCTTCGGGCTTTCATGGTTTGTGCATCAAAAAGTCAGCTGTATTTTAGATGGGTTTCCCTTCATATGTTAACTTGTTTTATTCTTGTGGCCTTCAATAGTTTGTCTTTGTTTTGAACAGCTAGTGTTTTAACAATATATGGCATGGGAAATTTCTTTTTTGGCGGCCCTATGTGGTGCTCTATGTGCTTCTCGTATTTTGCAATGGGTTTTGACTTTTACAGATTGGGGAAAGTTTCTCTATTTGTCACCCAGAAAGACAAATGGATTATGGTGTCCCTCATTTGGTGGATCCTAGCACCAAATCCCATATTGCTACGGAGCTTCAATCTACATAATTTTATTTTTTATGGAAAAGAGCGCATATGGTTAAAAGGGTGACATCCTTTTATGAGCTTAAATTAACAGACCACGTAGTCGATTTGGGTAACTAGTGGTTATCGTGGGTGCCGGATATACTGCATCTTTTGACGTAATATCAAATTAACTAGACAATGTGAAAAACCGACTGAGCCACACCATGACAGACATATATGGCAGAATGCATGAACAGGGGTGGGGTGGAGACCATGAGAAGGGGAATGTGTCCCTGAATTGCCTGAGAATGCTGTTATGCAATATGCAAACATCCCTGAAATATTGTATAAAAAAGAAATTCAAAATCATGACTTTTCAAGGTTAAATGTTGGAACTACAAACTGTATAGGGAGGTAACTCATATGCAGAAAAATAGAGGACACATGATTCTCCTCTCATTTTGTGGATCCCTGGCTCAAATCCTTAAATTTGAGTATATATCCTAATATAACCATTAAAGACAGTCAATGTAAGAAAAACAAGAGGGAGAAGTGAAGAGGAGCTTCATCATACAGAGGAATAATAAACCGCTTATGAAGTCGGAAATGGGTACACATGATGAGGTCCTTTTAATTGAAAGAAGAGCGCGAGGTGGGGCGACCCATCATCTTTAATATGGGGTGCACCCCACGTGCATGTCGTCAGACATCAAAACGTTCTGACACAATACCCATACCAGCTAAATGAGTGGGTATGTGTTTTATATCACCAACATTCCAGCCTGCCAGACACAGCATAACCTGCATTAAGTTGTGTAGAGTAGAACAGGAGACGGCCAAATAACTCAGGCTATTGCGACAGCCCTTGATGGCATCCTAGAACTCCAAGGTAAGAACCTATTGCTGAATACACTGCATATATGTTGACATAGGACTTGGAGAAATTGCACTGCAAATGACGTGGAACCCTCCTTCCTTAAGATTCACTCTCAATTTGGGGCTGAGAGATGGCCTAGCAGTTAAGAGTGCCGACTGCTCGTGCAGAGGACCCGGGTTTTGATCCCCAGCACCCACATAGTGTGGCTGGAGAACCTTCTGTAACAGCAGTTCCAGGGGAATCGATGCCCTACTTTTTGACCTCTGCAGCATTGCATGACACGGGTGCACAACCTACACATGCAGACAGTACACATTATACACACACACAAAAATAAATAAAGAGAACATTAAAAAAAAGAGTCACTCTCACTGTGTTGGAAGATACTATGCAATTGTCAAGATAACACAGTCAGCTTTTTTCCTAACATCAGAAATCTTACAACTAACAACAAAACTAGCTAAGCAAAACGATCATTGTGCAGTATTGACACTTTTAAAAAAGTTTTTTATTAATTTTATTTATTTCTGTATGTGTTTTTTTTTTTTTTTTTTTTTTTTTTTTTTGCACCCGTGTCGTGCAAGCCGCGGAGGGCAGAAAGGGTCTCGGATTCCCCTGGAACTGGAGTTTCTCCTGGAATTGAAGTTTCCAGACGGTTCTTGCCCGCCATGTGGGTACTGGGGATCGAACCCGGGTCCTCGGCAAGAGCAGTCGGCGCTCTTAACCACTAGGCCATCTCTCCAGCCCCAGTATTGGCACTTTTATAGTGAGTGTGAGTAACAACTGTCTAATTGGACTTAAGGCCTGCTCAATCAATGGGAGGGAAATCATGCGTGGTACTGTAAACATAGATAAGTACACATTGCTGGAGTGGCCATATACATTATACAAAATCCTACTTCTAATAATTTCCTATACCAATTATATTTTTACTGATTCTAAATAATAAGCCTTATATTTGCAGACAAGTATATGTCTCAACATTCGTGAACAAAGTTTCTTTTTGCAGCAGGTGGAGAATGTTGCAAAGTTCCATGACTGGTCAACTACAGAGAATATGTGACTTTTATTTCCTCAGCTCTAAGTGACACATCTATAATGCATCTCTAGCAACAAGGCTCGGCAATATCACAGAAAACTGGGCAGAAAGGATGTAAGAGCCAGAGGGGTAGTCCATCTGTTGCTAGTTAATACATTGTAGACATGATAGGGAAGCTCTAATGATAAAAAAATCTCCACAGTATGGTATTCCAAGGTTATTTGCAAAATGGCAAAATCAGTTGATATGCCAAGTTGGATGAGGAGAATATCAAGGGGTTTCTACTTCAAAATAAATATCTATAGGCAATCAATGGATAAGGGAAGGAACTAGCTCCTGGACTTTATCTAAGGCCAAATTACGCACGAAACATATGAGCAACACTAAATAGACTCAGTGCATTATATGTGTGTATAGATAATATATATAGATATCTATATCCTATATATATGTTAGAAAATAAAAAAAGAGTAAAATAAATTGAGAGGGATGGGGGGAGGGAAGGGACAAGTGTATTTGTGACTTGTTTATGTAGACTTTTTTAAATTAGTATTTATTTATACATCCATTTTGTATGAATCTAGACCCATGTCCCCCCGATCCATCCCAACCCTCCAGAGCTCATGTATCTGCCAAACATGCTTTTCAGCTCTTTTCTTTCTCATCTTTCTCAATATTCTCCATGTGGAGTTGAACGTTTTTAGCAGAAGTTCACTGGTTCAGTCAGTTTCATTGATGCATCCTTTCTGTTGTGGTGTTCCAAGATGCTCACGCCCAACTGAAATTGGCAAAAGCTTCAAGGGGTCATCAACAGGAATACTTACAACTTGGTAACTGGCACTAGCATCCAAGATGAGGGATACTATTCTTCGTTTGGTTTTTTCTGGGACTCTGTACTTACTATCTCACGCAGCATGATGGCCGCTAGCTCCAGCCATTTTCCGGAAAAGCTCATGAATGTCGTCTTTCTTTCTTGCTGCATAGAACTCCACTGTGTAGATGTACCACATTTCTCTATCCACTCTCAGGTGAAGGGCATTTGGTTGGTTCCAGCTCTTGGCTACTTGAGAGAGCTGAAATAACATGGCGTACAGGTAATCATCTCTGTGGGGTGTGAGTCTTGAGGGTACACAGCTAGGAGTGGTATGGCTGAGTTAGGTGGAATGTTCATTCCAAGTCTTCCAAGGGTGCCCCACACTACTTTCCATAGTAGCTGCACGCGTTTACATTCCCCCAGCAGTGGATGAGGTGTGTTCCCCTTATCCTCACAACCTCTCCAGCACTTGGTAATCATTGGTTGTGTTTCTTTATCTAGCAGTCCTTATGGAGTAAGATAATCTAAAGTGGTTTTGATTGGCAATTTCCTTAATGATTAGGGATGTTGAACACTTCTAAGATGTTTCTCAGCCATCATTAGCTCCTCACTTGTGAAGTCTCTGTCAACTCTTTGCTCCATCTATTGATGGGTCATTTGTTTTCTTCTTCTTTGTTTTTGAGTAGTTATATATTCTTCTGTAGATAAGTGCTTTGTCAGATGTATCTTGTGTGAAGGTTTCCTCCCACGCTGTGGGGATTTCTTTAACTTCCTTGATTGTTTCTTTTTGATGTACACAAGCTTCTGACTTTAATGAGGTCCTGTTTGCCAATTGTCGACCTTAATTCTTGCCGCAGCTCCTGTCTGGTTTAGGAAGTCTTTTCCTATGCCGATGTCTTGTAGTTTGCTGCCCAATTTTTCTTCTATCACCTTCAGAGTTTGTTTGGGGTTTCACATTGAGGGTCTTTGATCCATCTGGAGTTGACGTTGTTGTGCAGGGTGAAAGGTAGGGGTTAATTTCATTCTTCTACAGTGGTGACCCAGTTTTGCCAACACCACTTTCTTAAGATGCTGTCTTTCGTCATTGTGTCTTCGTGGCCCCCCTTGTCAAATATAAGGTGGCTGAATGTATGTGCTCAGGTTGGATCTTGGTTTGTTCCATTGGTCAACAGGTTGTTTTTGGGCCATACCCAGCTGTTTTTTTATGACTATAGCCCTGTAGTAATAGTTTGAAGTCTAGTATATAGAGATATCCCCCTGTGTAGCTCTTTTACTCAGGGTTATTATTTGGCTATTCGGGGGCGTTTTGTTTTTTTCCAAATGATTTAAAAGCACTTTTCTTTTTTTTCAATCCTGTGAAAAAAACTTTGGGAGTTTAGTGTGGCCAGTGGGGGGGAGAAGGAAAAAAAAAAAAAAAAAAGAAAAAAAAAAGAAAAGAAAAAAAAGAAAAAGGGAGTTAATCTAGACAAGAGTTTCAGTAGAATGGACATTTTTACATGTTAATTTTCCCAATCCCAGGCTGGAGGTTTTTCCATCTTCTGATGTCTTCTTCCAATTTCTTTCTTAAAACGTTTAAAATTTTTGTTGTAAGAGATATTTGGTGTCGTTGGTTATGTTGTTCCTAGGTATTTTATTGTTTGGGAGGCTATTGGGAGTGGGAAGGCTCTTTGATTCTTTCTCCAGTTTGTTTTGGTTTCTTGGTGTAAGAAAGGCCATTAAGTTTTTGGTTTAAATAAATTTTTTTTTTATTTCTGTAGTATATATCATGTACTGTCTGCATGCCAGGTCTGTGCCACACCTGTAGTGCAATGCCGCGGAGGTCAGAAGAGGGTCTCGGATTCCCCTGGAGCTGGAATTCCTCCTGGAATTGAGAATCAGAACGGCCTCACCCCCATGTGGGTGCTGGGGATCGAACCCGGTCCTCTGTAAGAGCAGTCGGCGCTCTTAACCACTAGGCATCTCTCCAGCCCAGGCCACTGATTTTTTAGGTTAATTTGTATACTGCCACTTTGCTGAAGCTTTTCATCGTTTCTAGGAGTTTTTCCTGGTGGAGTTTTTAGGCATCCCTTAAGTAAAACAATCATATCATCAACAAAATGGGGTAAGCTTGACGTCCTCTTTTCCAGTTAGTATTCCCTTAATTTCCTTGTCTTGTCTTACTGCAAGGGTTTCAAGCACTAAACTGAAGAGGAGTGGTGACAGGGGGCAGCCTTGTCGAGTTCCTACCTTTAAAGGGATGTTTCTGTCGTTTCCTTCCCATTTGAGGATGATACTTGGCTGTGGTTTTGTTGAATATGGCTTTGATTACATTGAGAATGATTCCCTCCATCCAATTCCTTCTAGGACGTTTAAGCATGAAGGGATGCGGGATTTTTGTCAAAGGCTTTTTTCAAGCNACCTCATCTTCTGAATCAAGCCAGGTAGGAGCAGGCCAACCCCACTTGTAGATTGGGTCTTCAGGGACACTAAAGTAGAAGCCATTGGCACTTAGGCCTCTGCTATAGACCTGGTAGACCATGCCCACCTGGCTGGGAACACGTGTCTTCAGGGACACTGAGACAGCAGTCTGCAGCCAGCAGCAGCTTGGCTTCTGCTCCAGGCTGGTAAGAGCAGGCCCACCTGGATGGTACATTGGGTCTTCAGGGACACCGAGGCAGCAGCCAGTGGCACCTTAGTTTCCACCATAGGCCTCTAAGAGCGGGCCCACCTGGCTGGGATCTCATGTCTCCAGGGAAACTGAGGCAGCAGCCAGTGGCACATCATCTTCTGTCATAGGCCTGTAAGAGCAGGCACACCTGGCCAGGACCTGGGGTCTTCAGGGACACTAAGGCAGCAGCCAGTGGCACTTAGGCCTCTGCTGTAAACCTGGTAGAGCATGCCCACCTTCCTGGGAACTCATGTCTTCAGGGACACTGAGGCAGCAGCCAACAACACCTGGGCTTCTGCCCCAGGCTGGGCAAGACAGGCCCAGCTGTTTGGGACCTCCGGTCTTCAGGGACACTGAGGCAGAAGTCATTGGCACCTCGGCTTCTGCTGCAGCCTGGGTAAGAGCAGGCCAACGTGCCTGGGAGCTCAGGTGGGACACTGAGGCCGCAGCCAGCAGCACCTCATCTTCTGAAGCAGGCCCACTCCACTGGTAGATTGGGTCTTCAGGGACACTCAAGCAGCAGCCATTGGTACTTCCGCCTCTGCTGTAGACCTGTAAGAGCAGGCCCACCTGGCTGGGAACATGTGTCTTCAGGGACACTGAGGCAATAACCAGCAGAACCTCAGCTTCTTCCACAGGCCTGTAAGAGCAGGCCCACCTAGCTGGGATCTCCGGTCTTCAGGGACACTGAGGCAGCAACCAGTGGCACCTCATATTCTGCCATAGGCCTGCAAGAGCAGGCCCACCTGGCTGGGCACTGGAGTCTTCAGGGACACTGAAGCAGCAGCCAGCAGCACCTCCACTTCTGCCACTGGCTGGGTAAGAACAGGCTGAAATGGTTGGGACCTTGTGTCTTCAGGGACACTGAGCCAGCAACCAATAACACCTCAGCTTCCACCATAGGCTTGTAAGAGCAGGCCCACCTGGCTTGGATCTCAGGTCTTCAGGGACACTGAGGCAGCACCAGGTGGTACCTTAGCTTCCTCCATAGGCCTGTATGAGTCGGCCCACCTGGCTGGGATCTCGGGTCTTCAGGGACACTGAGGCAGCATCCAGCAACACCTCCACTTCTGCCACTAGCTGGGTAAGAACAGGCCAAACTGGTTGGGACCTTGGGTCTTCAGGGACACTGAGGCAGCCAGCTGACCCTGGGTTCCACTGCAGGTGGGGTAAGAGCATGCCCACCTTGTTTGAAACTTGGATCTTCATGGAAACTGAGGCAGCAGCTAAAACCTCGACTTCTGCTGCAGGTCGAGTAAGAGCAGGCCAACCCCTCCTGGGAGATTGGGTCTTAAGGGACACTGAGGCAGCAGCCAGCAGCACCTCTGCTTCTGCCATAGGCTTGTAAGAGCAGGCCCACCTGGCTGGGTGCTGGGGTCTTCAGGGGCACTGAGGCAGCCAGCTGCACCTTGAGTTCCACAGCAGGCTGGACAAAAGCATGCTCACCTTGTTGGAAGTTTGGACATTCAGGGACACTGAGGCAGCACCTAGTGGCACCGTGGCTTCTAGTGCAGGCTGGGTAAGAGCAGGCCAACCTGGTTGGGACCTTTGGTCTTCAGGGACACTGAGGCAGCAGCACCTCAGCTTCTGACATAAACCTGTAAGAGCAGGCCCACCTGGCTGGGAGCTTGGGTCAGACACTGAGGCAGCAGCCAGCAGCACCTTGGCTTCTGCCACTGGCTGGGTAAGAGGAGGCCCACCTGATTGGGACCTTGGGTCTTCAGGGACACTGAGTCAGCAGCCAGCAGCA
Organism: Rhizomys pruinosus; assembly: GCA_009823505.1. NCBI lineage: Eukaryota > Metazoa > Chordata > Mammalia > Rodentia > Spalacidae > Rhizomys > Rhizomys pruinosus. The sequence goes on from VZQC01006430.1 coordinate 1,302,415, forward strand.
CCTAAGCTTCTGCCATAGGCCTATAAGAGCAGGCCCACCTGGCTGGGAGCTGGGTTCTGCAAGGACACTGAGGCAGCAGCCAGCAGCACCTTGACTTCAGCTGCAGGCTGGGTAAGAGTAGGCCCACCTGGCTGGGACCTTGTGTCTTCAGGGACACTGAGGCAGCAGCCAGCAGCACCTCAGTTTCTGCCATAGGCCTGTAAGAGCTGGCCCACATGGCTGAGAGCTGGGGACTTCAGGAACACTGAAGCAGCCAGGTGCACCTTGGGGTCCACCGCAGGCTGGGTCAGAGCGGGCCCACCAAGTTCAAAGTTTTCATCTTCAGGGACACAGAGGCAGCAGCAAGTTGCACCTCAGCTTCTATTGTAGGCTGGGTAAGAGCAGGCCAACTCCACTAGAAGATTGGGTCTTCAGCGACACCGAGGCAGTAGCCAGTGAGTGGCACCTCAGTTTCTGCTGTATGCCAAGTAAGCAGGAAACCCCACTGGGAGTTTGGGTCTTCAGGGACACTGAGGCAGGAGCCAGTGGCACCTCAGCTTCCACCAAAATCCTCTAAGAGCAGGCCCACCTAGCTGGATGCTGGGGTCTTCAGGGACACTGAGGCAGCAGCCAACAGAAGCTTGGCTTCTGCCCCAGGCTGGATAACAATCGGCCAAACTTGTTGGTACATTGTGTCTTCAGGGACACTGAGGCAGCAGCCAGTCGTACCTCAGATTCCACAATAGGCCTATAAGAGCAGGCCTACCTGGCTGGGATCTTGTTTGTTCAGGGACACTGAGACAGCAGCCAGTGGTACCTCAGATTCCACAATAGGCCTGTAAGAGCAGGCCCACCTGGCTGGGAGCTGGGGTCTTCATAGACTCTGAGTCAGCCAGCTGCACCTTGGGTTCCACCACAGGACTGGTAAGAGAGGGCCAACCTTGTTTGAAGCTTGGATCTTCAGGGACACTGAGGCAGCAGACAGTAGCATCTTGGGTCCCTCTGCAGGCTGGGTAAGACAGGCCCAGCTGGCTGGGACCTTGTGTCTTCAGGGACACTGAGGCAGCTCTCAGCAGCACCTTGGCTTCTCCTGAAGGCCAGGTCAGAGCAGGCCATCCCCACTGGAACATTGGGTCTTCGTGGACACTGAGGCAGCAGCCAGGGGCACCTGGGCTTCTGCCACAGGCTGGGTAAGAGCAGGCCCAACGGGCTGGGTTCTCAGGTCTTCAGGGACACTGAGCTTCTGCAGCAGGCCTGTGATAGTAGGTCTATGTGCCTGGGAGCTCGGGTGGGACACTGAAGCAGCAGCCAGCATCACCTCATCTTCTGAATCAAGCCAGGTAGGAGCAGGCCAACCCCACTTGTAGATTGGGTCTTCAGGGACACTAAAGTAGAAGCCATTGGCACTTAGGCCTCTGCTATAGACCTGGTAGACCATGCCCACCTGGCTGGGAACACGTGTCTTCAGGGACACTGAGACAGCAGTCTGCAGCCAGCAGCAGCTTGGCTTCTGCTCCAGGCTGGTAAGAGCAGGCCCACCTGGATGGTACATTGGGTCTTCAGGGACACCGAGGCAGCAGCCAGTGGCACCTTAGTTTCCACCATAGGCCTCTAAGAGCGGGCCCACCTGGCTGGGATCTCATGTCTCCAGGGAAACTGAGGCAGCAGCCAGTGGCACATCATCTTCTGTCATAGGCCTGTAAGAGCAGGCACACCTGGCCAGGACCTGGGGTCTTCAGGGACACTAAGGCAGCAGCCAGTGGCACTTAGGCCTCTGCTGTAAACCTGGTAGAGCATGCCCACCTTCCTGGGAACTCATGTCTTCAGGGACACTGAGGCAGCAGCCAACAACACCTGGGCTTCTGCCCCAGGCTGGGCAAGACAGGCCCAGCTGTTTGGGACCTCCGGTCTTCAGGGACACTGAGGCAGAAGTCATTGGCACCTCGGCTTCTGCTGCAGCCTGGGTAAGAGCAGGCCAACGTGCCTGGGAGCTCAGGTGGGACACTGAGGCCGCAGCCAGCAGCACCTCATCTTCTGAAGCAGGCCCACTCCACTGGTAGATTGGGTCTTCAGGGACACTCAAGCAGCAGCCATTGGTACTTCCGCCTCTGCTGTAGACCTGTAAGAGCAGGCCCACCTGGCTGGGAACATGTGTCTTCAGGGACACTGAGGCAATAACCAGCAGAACCTCAGCTTCTTCCACAGGCCTGTAAGAGCAGGCCCACCTAGCTGGGATCTCCGGTCTTCAGGGACACTGAGGCAGCAACCAGTGGCACCTCATATTCTGCCATAGGCCTGCAAGAGCAGGCCCACCTGGCTGGGCACTGGAGTCTTCAGGGACACTGAAGCAGCAGCCAGCAGCACCTCCACTTCTGCCACTGGCTGGGTAAGAACAGGCTGAAATGGTTGGGACCTTGTGTCTTCAGGGACACTGAGCCAGCAACCAATAACACCTCAGCTTCCACCATAGGCCTGTAAGAGCAGGCCCACCTGGCTTGGATCTCAGGTCTTCAGGGACACTGAGGCAGCACCAGGTGGTACCTTAGCTTCCTGCATAGGCCTGTATGAGTAGGCCCACCTGGCTGGGATCTCGGGTCTTCAGGGACACTGAGGCAGCATCCAGCAACACCTCCACTTCTGCCACTAGCTGGGTAAGAACAGGCCAAACTGGTTGGGACCTTGGGTCTTCAGGGACACTGAGGCAGCCAGTTGCCCCTGGGTTCCACTGCAGGCGGGGTAAGAGCATGCCCACCTTGTTTGAAACTTGGATCTTCATGGAAACTGAGGCAGCAGCTAAAACCTCGACTTCTGCTGCAGGTTGAGTAAGAGCAGGCCAACCCCTCCTGGGAGATTGGGTCTTAAGGGACACTGAGGCAGCAGCCAGCAGCACCTCTGCTTCTGCCATAGGCCTGTAAGAGCAGGCCCATCTGGCTGGGTGCTGGAGTCTTCAGGGGCACTGAGGCAGCCAGCTGCACCTTGAGTTCCACAGCAGGCCGGACAAAAGCATGCTCACCTTGTTGGAAGTTTGGACATTCAGGGACACTGAGGCAGCACCTAGTGGCACCGTGGCTTCTAGTGCAGGCTGGGTAAGAGCAGGCCAACCTGGTTGGGACCTTTGGTCTTCAGGGACACTGAGGCAGCAGCACCTCAGCTTCTGACATAAACCTGTAAGAGCAGGCCCACCTGGCTGGGAGCTTGGGTCAGACACTGAGGCAGCAGCCAGCAGCACCTCGACTTCTGCAGCAGGCCGGGTAAGAGCAGGCCCACCTGGTTGGGACCTTGGGCCTTCAGGCACACTGAGGCATCAGCCAGTGACACCTCAGCTTCTGCTGTAGGCCGGGTAAGAGAAGGCCAACGCCACTCTGAGATTGGGTCTTCAGGGACACTGAAGCTTCAGCCAGTGACACCTAGGCTTCCACCAAAAACTTCTAAGAGCAGGCCCACCTGGCTGGGAGCTGGGGTCTTCAGGGTCACTGAGGCAGCTGCACCTTGGGTTCCACTGCAGGCTGTGTAACAGCAGGCCACCCTGTTGGAAGCTTTCACCTTAGGCCTGTAAGAGCACACCCACCTTGCTGGGACCTTGGGTCTTCAGGGACACTGAGGCAGCAGTCAGCAGCAACTCGGCTTCTGCTGCCGGCTGGGTAAGAGCAGGCCAACCCCACTGGGTCATTGGGTCTTCAGGGACACTGAGGTTTTAGCCAGGGGCACTTCAGCTTCTGCAAAACTCTGGGTTCTTCAGGGAGAGTGAGCCAGCAGCCAGCAGCACCTCCATTTCTACTGATGGCTAGGTAAGAACAGGCCCAACTGGATGGGATCTTGGGTGTTCAGGGACACTGAGGCAGCAGTCAGCAGCACCTCAGCTTCCGCCATAGGCCTATAAGAGCAGGCCCACCTGGCTGGGATCTCAAGTCTTCAGGGACACTGAGGCAGCAGCCAGTGGCACCTCAGCTTCTACAACAGGCCTCTAAGTGTAGGCCCACATGCCTGGGAGCTCGGGTGGGACACTGAGACAACAGACAGCACCTCATCTTCCGAAGCAGTCCAGGTAAAAGTAGGCCAACCCCACTGGTAGATTGCGTCTTCAGAGACACTGAGGCAGCAGCCAGCTGCAAAGGAGCTTCAGCATTAGGCCCGTAAGAGCAAGCCCACCTGGCTGGGAGCTGGGGTCTTCAGGGACACTGAGGCAGCAACCAGCATCACCTTGAGTTCCACTGTAGGCTGGGTAAGACAGGCCAAGCTGGCTGGGACCTTGGGTCTTCAGGGACAATGAGGCAGCAGCCAAGGGCACCTGGGCTTCTGCCACAGGCCTGTAAGAGCAGGCCCACGTGCCTGGGAGCTTGGGTGGGACACTGAGGCAGCAGCCAGCAGCACCTCATCTTCTGAAGCAGGCCAGGTAAGAGCAGGCCAACCCCACTTGTAGATTGGGTCTTCAGGGACATTGAAGCAGCAGCCTTTGGCACTTAGGCCTCTGCTGTAGACCTGGTAGACCCTGCCCACCTGGCTGGGAACACGTGTCTTCAGGGACACTGAGGCAGCAGCCAGGGGCACCTGGGCTTCTGCCACAGGCTGGGTAAGAGCAGGCCCAACTGGCTGGGTTCTCAGGTCTTCAGGGACACTGAGCTTCTGTAGCAGGCCTGTGATAGTAGGTCTATGTGCCTGGGAGCTCGGGTGGGACACTGAAGCAGCAGCCAGCATCACCTCATCTTCTGAATCAGGCCAGGTAGGAGCAGGCCAACCCCACTTGTAGCTTGGGTCTTCAGGGACACTAAAGTAGAAGCCATTGGCACTTAGGCCTCTGCTGCAGACCTGGAAGACCATGACCACCTGTCTGGGAACACGTGTCTTCAGGGACACTGAGACAGCAGTCTGCAGCCAGCAGCAGCTTGGCTTCTGCTCCAGGCTGGTAAGAGCAGGCCCACCTGGTTGGTACATTGGGTCTTCAGGGACACTGAGGCAGCAACCAGTGGCACCTTAGTTTCCACCATAGGCCTCTAAGAGTGGGCCCACCTGGCTGGGATCTCATGTCTTCAGGGAAACTGAGGCAGCAGCCAGTGGCACCTCATCTTCTGCCATAGACCTGTAATAGCAGGCACACCTGGCTGGGACCTGGGGTCTTCAGGGACACTGAGGCAGCAGCCAGTGGCACTTAGGCCTCTGCTGTAAACCTTCCTGGGAACTCATGTCTTCAGGGACACTGAGGCAGCAGCCAACAGCACCTGGGCTTCTGCCCCAGGCTGGGTAAGACAAGCCCAGCTTGCTGGGACCTCTGGTCTTCAGGGACACTGAGGCAGAAGTCATTGGCACCTCGGCTTCTGCTGCAGCCTGGGTAAGAGCAGGCCAATGTGCCTGGGAGCTCAGGTGGGACACTGAGGCCACAGCCAGCAGCACCTCATCTTCTGAAGCAGGCCAACTCCACTGGTAGATTGGGTCTTCAGGGACACTCAAGCAGCAGCCATTGGTACTTCCGCCTCTGCTGTAGACCTGCAAGAGCAGGCCCACCTGGCTGGGAACATGTGTCTTCAGGGACACTGAGGCAATAACCAGCAGAACCTCAGCTTCTTCCACAGGCCTGTAAGAGCAGGCCCACCTAGCTGGGATCTCCGGTCTTCAGGGACACTGAGGCAGCAACCAGTGGCACCTCATATTCTGCCATAGGCCTGCAAGAGCAGGCCCATCTGGCTGGGCACTGGGGTCTTCAGGGACACTGAGGAAGCAGCCAGCAGCACCTCCACTTCTGCCACTGGCTGGGTAAGAACAGTCTGAAATGGTTGGGACCTTGTGTCTTCAGGGACACTGAGCCAGCAACCAGTAACACCTCAGCTTCCACCATAGGCCTGTAAGAGCAGGCCCACCTGGCTTGGATCCCAGGTCTTCAGGGACACTGTGGCAGCACCAGGTGGTATCTTAGCTTCCTCAATAGGCCTGTAAGAGTAGGCCCACCTGGCTGGTATCTCAGGTCTTCAGGGACACTGAGGCAGCATCCAGCAACACCTCCACTTCTCCCACTGGCTGGGTAAGAACAGGCCAAACTGGTTGGGACCTTGGTTCTTCAGGGACACTGAGGCAGCCCGCTGCCCCTGGGTTCCACTGCAGGCAGGGTAAGAGCATGCCCACCTTGTTTGAAACTTGGATCTTCATGGACACTGAGGCAGCAGCTAAAACCTCGACTTCTGCTGCAGGTTGAGTAAGAGCAGGCCAACCCCTCCTGGGAGATTGGGTCTTAAGGGACACTGAGGCAGCAGCCAGCAGCACCTCTGCTTCTGCCATAGGCTTGTAAGAGCAGGCCCACCTGGCTGGGTGCTGGGGTCTTCAGGGGCACTGAGGCAGCCAGATGCACCTTGAGTTCCACACCAGGCCAGGTAAGGGCATGCCAAACTTGTTGGAAGTTTGGATCTTCAGGGACACTGAGGCAGCACCTAGTGGCACCTTGGCTTCTACTGCAGGCTGGGTAATAGCAGGCCAACCCCTCTTGGGAGATTGGATCTTAAGGGGCACTGAGGCAGCAGCAGTGGCACTTCAGCTTCTGCTGCATGCCAGGTAAGAGTAGGCCAACCCCACTGGGAGATTGAGTCTTCAAGGACACTGAGGCAGCAGCCAGCAGCACCTCTGCTTTTGCCATAGGCCTGTAAGAGCAGGCCCACCTGGCTGGGTGCTGTGGTCTTCAGGGGCACTGAGTCAGCCAGCTGCACCTTGGGTTCCACAGCAGGCCGGGTAAGTGCATGCTCACCTTGTTGGAAGCTTGGACCTTCAGGGACACTGAGGCAACACCTAGCCACACCTTGGCTTCTGCTGCAGTCTGGGTAAGAGCAGGCCCACGTGGTTGGGACCTGGGGTCTTCAGGGACACTGAGAACAGCAGCCAGCCTCATCTCAGCTTCTGCTGCTGGCTGGGTAAGGGCAGGCCCACCTGGTCGGGACCTTGGGTCTTCGGGGACACTAAGGTACCAGCCAGCAGTACCTCAGCTTCTGCCAGAGGCCTGTAAGAGCAGGCCCACCTGATTGGGACTTTGGGTCTTCAGGGACACTGAGGCAGAAGCCAGCAGCACCTCCACGTCTGCCGCTGACTGGGTAAGAACAGGCCGAACTGGTTGTGACCTTGTGTCTTCAGGGGCACTGAGTCAGCCAGCTCCACCTTGGGTTCCACAGCAGGCCGGGTAAGAGTAGGCCCACCTGGCTGGGATCTCGGGTCTTCAGGGACACTGAGGCAGCATCCAGTGGTACCTCAGCTTCCACAATAGGCCTAAGTGCAGGCACACCTGGCTGGGATCTCGTGTCTTCATGGACACTGAGGCAGCAACCAGCAGTACCTAAGCTTCTGCCTGAGGCCCAGTGGCACCTTGGCTTCTGTCATAGGCTGGGTAAGAGCTGGCCCACCTGGCCTGGAGCTCAAGTCTTCAAGGACACTGAGGCAGTAGCCAGTGGCACCTTGGCTTCTGCAGCAGTTTGCTGCCTCTCCACCTCCAATGCAGGCTGGATAAGGGCCGACTCACCCAGCTGGGAGCTCGGGTCTTAGGTGTCACTGAGGCAGTAGCCAGTGGCACCTTGGCTTCTGCTGCAGGCCGGGTAAGAGCAGGCCCACCATGCTGGGAGCTCAGTTCTTCAGGGACACTGAGGCAGCAGCCAGAAACACCTCAGCTTCTACCACAGACTGGGTAAGACCTGGTCCACCTGGCTGGGAGCTAAGGTCTTCACAGACACTCAGGGAGCAGCCAGCTACCTCTACACTTCCAAGGCAGGCCAGGTAAGAGCCGGCCCACCCTCCCGGGAGCTCAAGTCTTCAGGAACACTGAGGCAGCAGTCAGTTGCCTCTCCACTTCTGCCCCAGCCTGGATAAGAGATGGCCCAACTGCTAGGAACTTCAAGAAACAGGTCAATCCCAGCACACTAATAGTGGGAGGCTTCAATACCCCACTGAGCACGTTGCACAAGTCAACTAGACAAAGAATAAAAAGAGACATCTGAACTGAACAATATGATACACCAGATGGACCTAACAGACATCTACCCAATATTCCAACCAAACACCAAAGAATGTACTTTCTACTCAGCACCCCATGGAGCATTCTCCAAAATCGACCATATAGTGGGGCACAGCAAACCTCAGCAAACACAAAAAAAAAATTGAAATAATTTCATGCATTTTATATAATACTTTCCTTGATGTTTTGTGTATTTCAGACATAATTTTTCAGTTCAATTTAGACATATTCCCCTTTTCCTTCCCCCTACTGTACCCTAGAACATGCATTCTGCCATAAATGTCCTGCATCTTTCTCTCAGTGTTTTTTTTTTTATGATTAGGTATTCACATTTTCCTCCCTTAATTTTCTATTACTCTAAAGTATGAATAAATACTTCCACCCATATACAGTAACTACAGAGTCCGAAAATAAGTGGTGGGTCAATTCTAGAGCACATTAAGAGATTTACACTATATTAACATAGTTGCTTTCAGATAAAAAGAAATATAACAATAATGTTGTTCAGCTTGCTTTTCAACTGGGGATTTGGTGTTAGCATCTACAAATGAGGGAAACAATTTGGCCTTTTGTTTTTCTGGTACTGTGTTATTTCAGTTTGCATAATGGCTTCGAGTTCCATCCATTTACCTGCAAAGTTCATAATATCATCTTTCTTTACTGCTGAATAGTACTCCATTGTGTAGATATACCACATTTTTGTCATCCACTCATTTGTTGATTGGCATTTGTGTTGGTTCCAGCTCTTCATTTTTTGTGAAAGGAGCTGTAATAAACATGGATATACATGTAACTTTGTGGTAGGAAGAGTCTTGTGGGTATATAACCAGGAGTGGTATGACAGGGTCAGGTGGTAGGCTCATTTTGAATCTTTTAAATGTTCACACTGCTTTCCATAATGGTTGTACAAGTTTACATTCCCACCAGCAGTGGATGAGTGTTCCCCTTTCCCCACAACCTATCCAGCATCTGTTGTCTTTTCTTTTCTTTACCTTAGCTAGTCGTATTGGAGTGAGATGATATCAGAGTGGTTTTAATTTGCATTTCCTTAATTATTAATGATGTTGAACACTTAAGATGTTTCTCAGCCATCTTTAATTCCTCACTGGTGAAGTCTTTGTTCAGTTCTTTACACCATCTTTTGAGTAGGTCATTTTTTTTCCTGTTTTTTGAGTAGTCTATGTATTCTAGACCTTAATGTTCTGTCAGATGAATCACTGGTGAATATTTCCTCCCACTCTGTGGATTGCTTTCTCTTCACTTCCTTGATTGTTTCTTTCTCTGTACAGAAACTTTTGGGTTTGATGAGGTCCCATTTGCTGACTGTTGACCTTATTTCCTGTGCAGCTGCTGTCTATTTATAAAGTCTTTTCCTATGCTTATGTCTTGTAGGTTGTTGCCAAATTTTTCTCCTATCACCTTCAGGGTTTGGGGTTTTACATTGAGATCTTTGATACACTTGGAGTTGAATTTTGTACAGGGTGAGAGGTAAGGGTTTAATTTTGTTCTTCTACAAATGGTAATCCAATTTTGCCAGCACCGTTTGCTGAAGATGCTATCCTTCCATTCAGAATTCTTTGCCCCTTTCTCAAATAGGAGGTGGGTGAAATTTTATGAGCTCAAGTATGGACCTTCAATTTTGTTCCAATGGTCAACAGGTCTGTTTTTGTGCCAGTACCAGGATGTCTTTATGACTCTGGCCCTTTAATATAGCTTGAAGTCTGGTAGAGCAGTATCCCCCTGTATTGCATTTTTTTCACTCAGGGCTGCTTTAGCTATTCAGATCTTTTGTTTTTCCATATGAATTTAAGGATTTTTTTCCAAGTCTGTGAAGAAACTCATGGAGATTTTGATTGGGATTGCATTGAATCTGTATATCAATTTGGGTAAAATGGACATTTTTACTATATTATTTTCCAGTCCGTGAGCATGGGAGGCCCTTACATCTTTTGATGTCATTTTCAATCTCCTTCTTCAGGGCTTTAAATTTTTTATTGTAGAGATCTTTGGTATCTTTGGTTAGGTTTGTACCAAGGTTTTTTTAGGCTATTGTGAGTGGGAAGGTCCTCTTATATTCCTTCTCCACTTGTTTATTGTTGGTGTAAAGAAAGGCTACTGATTTTTTAGGTTAATTTTGCATTCTGCCACTTTACTGAAATTCTTAATCATTTCTAGAAGTTTTCTGGTGGAGTTTTTAGCCTCCCTTAGGTAAACTATCATATCATTTGCAAAAAGGGATAGTTTAAGTTACTATTTTCAGATTAGTACTCCTTCTCTTGTCTTATTGCCCTACAAGCATTTCAAGCACTATGTTGAAGAGGAGTGATAATAAGTTGCAGCCTTGCTGGGCTCCCACCTTTAAGAGAAATGGTTCCAATTTTTCTCCATTTAGGATGATATTGGTAGTTGGTTTGCTGTATATGGCTTTGATCATGTGGATAAATATTTCCTTCATTCCAATTCCCTCTAGGTCTTTCAACATCTAGGGATGCTGGATCTTGTCAAAGAGTTTTTCTGCATCAATTGAGATGATTGTATGTTTTTTGTCCATTTATGTGTTTTTATGATATTTATTGATTTCCATATGTTGAACCATCCCTGCATCTCTGGTATGAATCCAACTTGATCATAATGGATGATGTTTTTGACATGGATCTGTATGTGATTTGCAAGTATTTTGTTGAGAATTTTTGCATCTATATTCATTAATGTGATAGGACTATAGGTTTTTTTTTATTGTATCTTTGCCTGGTTTTGGTATACTGGCTTCATAGAAGGAATTTGGGAGAATTTCTTCTGCTTGTATCCTTCTGTACAGTTTGAGTAGTAATTGTTGTAGGAACTCATTAAATGTTTTATAGAATTCTGCTGTGAAACCATCTGGGCCTGGGGATTTTTTAGTTGGGAGGTTTTTTAATTACATCTTCAATTTCCTCAAATATTATGAGTTTGTTTAAACTATGAATCTCTTTTTGGTTAAACATTGTTGGTTCTCAGGATTTCAGATATTAATCCATTTCTCTTAGGTTTTCAAATTTAGTGGTGTATAAGTTTTTGAAGTATTCTTGTATGTTTGTCTGGATCTTTTCTTTGTCTTTATGTGATATTTCCCCTTCATCCTGTACACTATTGATTTGGAGTTGCTCTTTCTTTCTTTTGTTTAACTGGGCTAGAGTTCTGTCTATTTTGTTTATCTTTTCAAAGAACCAGCTTTTGGATTCATTGATTCTATGTATTTTTTCTTTGTTTCTATTTCATTGATTTCTGCTCTGATTTTTGTTATTTCTTCCTGTCTATTGGGTTTAGGGTTCATTTGTTGTTGTCTCTCAAGTGTTTTTAGCTGCAGTGTTACATCATTTATTTGTTCCCTTTCTGTTTTTTGATGTGGGCACTTAGGGATATAAATTTCCCTCTGAAGACTGCTTTTATAGTATCCCACAGGTTTTGGTATGTTTTATTGTGCTTTTGGTTCAGTTCCGCAAATACTTTTATTTCACTCTTTATTTCTTCCCTGAACCATTCATTATTCAGGATTGTATTGTTTAGTGTCCATGTGTTCTTGTTGCTAGTAGGGCTTATTTTGCTGTTCATATTGACCTTTATTGTACTGTGGTCTGATAGAATGCATGGAATAATTTCAATCCTTTTGTATTTGTTGAGAATTTTTGTGTCCCAGTATGTGGTCGATTTTGGAGAATGTTCTGTGAGGTGCTGAGTAGAAAGTATATTCTCTGGTGTTTGGGTGGAATATTCGGTATATGTCTGTGAGGTCCATTTGGTGTATTGTATCATTTATTTCTGATGTATCTCTGTTTATTTTTTGTCCTGTTGGGCTCAGTGGGGTGTTGAAGACCTCCACTATTAGCGTGCTAGGATTAATCTGTGTCTTGAGGTCCTGCAGAGTTGTGTTTATAAAGTTAGGTGCACCAGAGTTTGATGTATAGACATTTATTTATTTTTTTCTTTTTATCAAACATGTTTATTTACTAACCAAAGGGATGATTGTAGTTAAATCAATACTTTGAAGTGGGTTGAATGTAAAATGTTTGTGATACAGATAATTAAACACAGTAATGAAAAATAAAACCAAAGAAAAGAAGCTCTAGGATAACTGCAGCTTGCTCATTGGACTGAGCTTATTCATTCTCAAAGCTAATTCCTGTCCAGGGTGATCATGAAATTTTTATTCTACTTTCTTATAGACCCAAGTACAAGTGACATTGTTCATGACACAATCCACCACTAGTTTCCCGTCTTTCAGTTTTCGTGTTATTGTGCTTTCTTTCCCATCCCACTGCTGATGCTGGACCGAGGCCCGGTCTGTGAAAGTGCAGACCGTCCGTCTGGGTTCTTCTGCCATCAGCTGTAGTTTCATCATATTTCTCTCCCAGCGTTCAGCAGAACTGTTGTTTTCAGTGTACTCTCAGTCTTGATGGTGATATTATTGCCATCACAAGTAATAATACAGTCTGGTTTGGCCATTGCACCCATTTTCCACAGAGCCAGTCGCACACCGAGCTCCTTCACGTATTCTTCAAAACCTTGGCTTTCTATCACGTGCCACTTCCCCTCGAGGTCCTTGATGCTGGCCATGGCCGGCTGGTGGGCTGGTGGGCTGGTGGGCTGGCAGGCTGGTGGGCAGTCGAGGAAGCACGAGGAGGCAGACTCAGTGGCAGGGACGCTGTGGTGCATAAACATTGAGGATTCTGATGTCTTCATGGTTAGTTGTTCCTTTGACAAGGATGTAATGGCCCTCTTTTTCTCTTCTGATTAATTTTACTTTGAGATCTATTTTGTCTGATATTAGAATACCCACTCTGGCTTGTTTCTTGGTTCCATTTGCTTGGAATATTTTTTCCATCCTTTCATTCTAAGGTGGTGTCTATCCTTGAGGGTGAGATGCACATCATGTAGACAGCATATAGAAGGATTCTGTTTCCTAATCCATTCTCCCAGTCTTTGTCTTTTGATTGGGGAGTTTAGACCATTAATATTTTAGGTTGTTATTGAGATATATGTGTTGCTTCCTTTCACCTTATTTTTTATTTACATTTTTGTCTAGGTTTGTATTTACTCTGTTATGCTTTTGTTAATTTCTCCCTTTAATCGCTTAAGGATAGTTGCTCCTTTCCTCTGTTCTTTCTTTCAAGGATGTTCTGAAGTGTTGGTTTTTTTAGACCTGTATTTTTTTTTTATCTTGTTTATATCATGAAAGATTTTTCTTTCTCCTTCAACTATAACTAACATTTTTGCTGGGTGTAGTAGTCTGGGTTGGCATCTAAAGTCGTTTAGCACTGGGAATACATTGGTTCATGTTCTTCTGGCTTTCATGTTTTGCATCAAAAAGTCAGCTGTATTTTAGATGGGTTTCCCTTTATATGTAACTTATTTTTCTCTTGTGGCCTTCAATAGTTTGTCTTTCTTTTGAACATCTAGTGTTTTAACAATTATATGGCATGGAGAATTGCTTTTTTGGTCTTGCCTATTTGGTGCTCTATGTGCTTCTCGTATTTGCATGGGTTTGACTTTTTACAGATTGGGGAAATTTTCTTCTATTATGTCAAGCCCAGAAAAGCAATTGATGTATGGTGTCCCTCATTTGTGGATCCTAGCACCAAATCCCTAGTTGCTAACTGAGCATCATCTACATAATATTTATTTTTTATGTGAAAGCAGCAATATGGTTAAAAGGTGAATCCTTTATGAGCTTGAAAATTAACATACCACTTATGTTCAGATTTTGTAATAGTGGTATATGGGTGAAGGATATAAATGCATATTTTGAAGTAATATAAAATTAAATAGAAAATGTGAAAAAAAGACTGAGAAAACAATGCAAGACATATATGGCAGAATGCATGAACAGGGGTGGGGTGGAGACCATGAGAAGGGGAATGTGTCTGAATTGGACTGAGAAATGATGTATGAAATATGCAAAACATCCCTGAAATATTGTATAAAAAAGAAATTCAAAATCATGAAATTTTCAGGTAAATGTTTGGAACTACAAACTGCTATAGTGAGGTAACTCATATTCAGAAAAATAGAGACACATGATCTCTCTCATTTGTGGATCCTGGCTCAAACCCTTAAATTTGAGTATATATCCTAATATAACCAGTAAAGACAGGAAAATGGAAAGAAAACAAGAGGGAGAAGTGGAAGATGGAGCTTCAGAGAGAGGAATAATAAACAGGCTTATGAAGGAGGAAATGGGTAAAATGTGAGGTAATTTAATTATAAAGAAAGAGCAGAGAGTGGGGAGACAAATAATATTTAATTGGGGTGAAAAACAAGGTGAAATGTAGTAATCATCAAACTTTCTGAAAAATACACATACAAGATAAATGAGTGTATGTGTTATATAACAAAATTCAAGAATGCCAGACACAGCATACCCTGCATTAAGTTGTTAGAGTAGAACAGGAGACTGCCAAAATAACTCAGGCTATTGCGACAGCCCTTGATGGCATCCTAGAACTCCAAGGTAAGAACCTATTGCTGAAGACACCAGATATGTTGGACATAGGACTTGGAGAAATTGCACTGCAAATGACGTGGAACCCTCCTTCCTTAAGATTCACTCTCACTTTGGGGCTGGAGAGATGGCCTAGCAGTTAAGAGTGCCGACTGCTCTTGCAGAGGACCCGGGTTTGATCCCCAGCACCCACATAGTGGCTGAGAACCTTCTTTAACTCCAGTTCCAGGGGAATCCGATGCCCTCTTTTGACCTCTGCAGCATTGCATGACACGGGTGCACAAACCTACATGCAGACAGTACATTAATACACACACACAAAAATAAAATAAAATAAACATTAAAAAAAAAGAGTCACTCTCACTGTGTTGGAAGATACTATGCAAGTTGTCAAAGGAATACCACAGTCAGTTTTCCTAAACATCTATAAAATCTACAACTACAACAACAACTAGCTAAGCAAACTATCAATTGGTGCAGTATTGGCACTTTTAAAAAATTTTTTTATTAATTTTATTTATTTCTGTATGTGTATGAATGTACTGCCTGCATGCAAGTCTGTGCGCCCGTGTCGTGCAAAGCCGCGGAGGTCAGAAGAGGGTCTCGGATTCCCCTGGAACTGGAGTTCTCCTGGAATTGGAGTTTCAGACGGTTCTTGGCCGCCATGTGGGTACTGGGGATCGAACCCGGGTCCTCTGCAAGAGCAGTCGGCGCTCTTAACCACTAGGCCATCTCTCCAGCCCCACCAAGGACAAATTCTTACATGAAGCATTCATAACCTCTTGACTTCTTTCTAGAAGAGTAAAATGTGGGTCTTCTGCTTTGTTCTGTTTTGTCCTGCTGGGAAAATAACATAGGGCCTCCTGCATGCTAGGACGGTGCTGTTCCCCTGGGTCACATTCCTCTCCCTAAATGTAGAGTTAAATTAAACTTTACGTTATTAATCGACTCTGAACTGTGCATCACAAAGAGTGCTCACATGTTTTCCAAAACTTTTAGTCTCAAGTCTGCATCACTTTCCCAGCTACTCTTGGTTGCAACATCACTGATTTAACTGTAAATGCACATGTCCCACTTGGGAGGGTCCAAGACTGTCCCCAACATAGATGCTGGAAGCAGAGGCCAATACTGAACCCAACCTGTACAGTGACTTTTCCTGTATGTGCCTACCTATCATAATGTTTGGTTTCTAACTAGGCGTGGTAAGAGATAAGCAACAATGAATAAAAATGGGAAAAATTATAATAACAGACAGTAATAACCATTGTTTCACTCATAGACTGCTAATTTCTCGAGTTCTCCACTTAATCTTTTCAGACTGTGGTCAAGCACAGACAACTGCAACCAAAGAGATTTAAAACTGTGGATGTGGTGACCCCCGTACAGGGGCTTTAAGTCAAATATCTGTGAGTCACCTCTGTCTGCTGCAGAAGTCTGGTCAAGTTCTCTGTGCTTCTCAGGTATTTCCCAGACATCTGGATAGTAACTGCACTCCCAGGATGCCCAGTGCAGCCTAGTCCAGTGATGCACCACTGACCCTTGGGTTCTTCCACTGGAACCAAAGGTTCAGAATGGGGGGCTTTGAGCTTTATGAGTCTTGCTTAAATCCTGGAGCACAGGCTCTCCCGTGGGTCTCCCTTTTTTCATGACTGTTTTTAACAGGAAATAGCAGTAATTGGCATTTTCTTCGATATGAGACCTTTTTCAATCTGTTGTGTCTCGGCCACTTTCTGTGGTCTGGGCACATTGGGAACACAGCATAAATATTAATTAATGCTGATCCATTAACAACAGAAAATGGAAAGACCTCAATAAGGCAACAGTGACCCTTAGAAGTCCCAGAAGCAGTGTTGGATCCGTGACAAGGACAGATAGTGACAAGACCTGAGAAAGCAGCTGTCTCCCCACAATCAACCATCACAGTAAACCAAGAGTGCTATTGTTTCGGCTGTCACTGACGTTGGGAGAGGGGAGGGGGGCAGGGAGTCAGGCCTTT
>VZQC01006430.1:1319917-1352712 GCA_009823505.1 Rhizomys pruinosus
CTTGTTTATGTCATGGAAGGTTTTTCTCTCTCCTTCAACTATAATTGACATTTTTGCTGGGTATAGTAACCTGGGTTGGCATCTATTGTCCCTTAACACTGGGAATGCTTTGCTCCAGGTTCTTCTTGCTTTCATAGTTTGCATTTAGAAGTCAGTTGTAATTCTGATAGATTTCCCCTTATAGGTCACTTGTTCTTTTTCTCTTGTGGCTTTAAGGATTTTTGTCTTTGTTTTGGGTGCCTAGCATTTTAACTATGATGTGGCGTGGAGAATTTCTTTTCTGATCTTGTCTGTTTGGAGTTCTATGTACTTCTTGTATTTGTATTGGTTTGTCCTTTTTTAGTTTGGGGAAGTTTCCACCTATTATTTTGTTGAATATTTGATCAATACCATTCTCTTGGGGTTCTTCTTCTTCCTCTATTCCTATGATACGGAGGTTTGATCTTTTCATAGTGTCCCACAGTTTCTGGTTGTTCCACTTCTGTGTATTTTTAAATTTTTCATAATCTTTCCTTGAGGTTTTTAGTTGTTCTGTGCTATCTTCCAGGTCTGATATTCTTTATTCTGCTTCCTCCATTCTGCTTCTGAGGCTTTTTCTACTCCTTTCCTCTTGATTGGATGAGTGTTTTATTTCCTATTCATTTCCTCTTCTGATTTCTTTAGTATTTCTACTTCTTTTTGGATCTTCTCAATCTCCTCTTGTAGCTCTTTGCTTCGCTGGTTGGTTTCCTTATCTTTTTCAGCATGGGATCTTTTCAGTGTTTGTACTTCCTTCCGGAGTTTGTTGTTCTCTCTCTCTAGGTCCGTCTTGAGTTCTTCATTCTCTTGTCTTAGTTCTTTGATTTGTTCTTTTTTTAATTTATTTCATTTTATTTTTTTTGTTGTTCTTTAAATATGTTCCCAATTGTGTTCCTAATGTCTGTCTCCTGGGGCATCCCCAGAGCGATTGCACTGCAGAAGTCTTCCATAGGGTTGGTAGAGCTTGGTGGTGGATTATCCTGCCCCTTTCGTTTGTTGTCTCTTCTTCGTGTTCCTGGCATATGGGCTTCGCCTTGCCTGTATTCCAATGTGAGTCCTAAATGCCTCTTCACTGTGTTGAAGGCTTGCTTTGCTTGCCTCTTTCAGATGCCTTTGTAATCCCAGTTGGCTGGGGGGAGCACTCTTCAGCCCATGCCCCGGTACCTTCTGCTGGCCTCAGGAGATCTCAGATCTCAAGAGTCACACAACCACACCTTTAATACCAGCTGGGAGGATAACTCCGCCCCCACAGCCACAAAAGCCAATCAAGTCAAAGACAGCACCTTTAATCCCAGCTGGGAAGATAACTCCGACCCCACAGCCACAAAAGCCGATCAAGCCAAAGACAGCTGGATTAAGGGATCAACAATCAGCCTTGCTGAGGCACCCAGTTCCTACCTGTCTCCTGTTCTTCCTCCCGCTGGCCTCAGGAGATCTCAAGACTTTTTTAAAATTTTATTTATTCTTTATGTTTATGAATGTACTGTCTGCATCCAGGTCTGTGCGCCCATGTCGTACAATGCCGTGGAGGTCAGAAGAGGGCGTCAGATTCCCCTGGAACTGGCGTTAAAGATGGCTCTCAGCAGCCATGTGGGTGCTGGGGATCGAACCGGGTCCTCTGCAAGATCAGTCAGTGCTCTTAAGCACTCGGCCATCTCTCCAGCCCATGGACAAGTTATTGGTGACTTGTAAGGATAGAAATAATGCATAGAGAATATTCATGTATAAAATGCTCAAAAATTATAATTTCTAAGATCAAAGTTCAAGCAAATGTACTCATGGTTGGATTCTGATGAAGCTCTATCTAAATATTCCATGGCATTTGAAAATATCAGACTGATGTAACTGACCTGGTTGTTCAATAACCATTTTTGAGGCCTATACTAATGTGGATAGATTAGAGAAAAAATACGTTTCACCTTGACCTTCAGACTCATCTAGATCCTAGGGACTGTAGGGCTTCATTCAGATGCCCATGTAACTGTGGCTAGTTACCTGTTCTCTTGTTCAGGGAGGCCATGAAGACCCCATCAGTTAGACTGTAACTAGTTTCCAGTCCACAAAGACACTTAAGACAGAGGAAAAATTTTCTTCAGTGTTTCCACCAGAAGCCATGGTCAAGTGAAGTATCGATGTATCCTTATATACTTAGAACAATTGGTAATAATAGGGCTGAAGATTCATAGTGTTCTCCCAAGGCTGAGACCCCTGAGGAACAGATTATATACTTGCCTTGGCAGTGAAAACAAAGCGGTTATTTTTAGCCACCTGCATGGTCTTAAACCCCCAACAAGAAAATATAAACTAATACTTAAATTATTGGTATGTTTCTTTAATAGTCAAAGAGATCACACTCCACAGACATTAGGCTTAAAGTACTTGTGAGAAGATATTTAGACAAATATTTCCAATATTACTTTCTTCTTGATAAGGAAACTGCTGCCCAAATACAAGACATCATGGTTCTGTCTCAGTTCCAACAAGCAAGATAGTACTTGCATGAGACTTGGAGCAAAAGACACTGGTTCATTCTTGTTATACCCTAATGATAATGGGCTGCTCAAATCTCTCCATTCTCTTTCTCCCCTTAACTTACATGTGAAGCACATCATATAGTTATTCTATCCACTCCAACAGCAGTTAAATTACCTAGTATTGAATAACCCTTAAAACGAGAGAGAGAGAGAGAGAGAGAGAGAGAGAGAGAGAGAGAGAGAGAGATCCGAGAAAGAGCCAAGTAAGCCAGATAGGGATGGCTAAGCCTGTGACGATGTAAAGATAAAAAAAAACAAAAAAAAAAAAAAAAAAAAAGCTGGCATGGGCGCACACCTTAATCCTAGCACTTGGGAGGCAGAGGCAGGTGGATCTTTGTGAGTTCAAGTCCAGCCTGCGTTCTTCCAGAGTGAGTTCCAGGACAGCCTGGGGCTACAGGAGACCTTCTCAAAACAGCCAAAAAAAAGATACTAAAATTCATCTTCAAAATAAAAGACAAAAAGATTTGTTCTCTTTTTATCACTCATAAGATATTCTTTACCTTTTATTATTAATGTTGGCTAGGTTTTTGTTTCTGCCTACCTAAGGTGAAGATGTAAATTTGTTCCTTGTTTGGGACCAAGAATATTCATCAGAGAGTAAACAGAGTAACTGCTAGGTCTGTAGTATCCTACACACTTCAGCATATATGGCCTTCCATAATGGGTGTGCTGGATATAGCTTTAGTGTCAACTTGGACACACCTGGGTTGAGGGAGGCCACATCTGTGGGAATTGCTCCATTTGATTGGCCTTGTGCCAAAATCTTGTGGAGTTATTGTTTGAGGTCGAGCAGTGTGGGAGGGTCTAGCCCACTATGGATGGTGCTACCCATGGGCAGTTTGTTTTGTATGGTATAAGAAGGCAGGTCGGGCATGAGCCAGGGGAGCTAAGCCAGTGAACAGCATTCTCTCCTATGGCTTGTGCTTTACCTCCTGCCTCCACGGTCCTGCCCTGAGTCCTGCCTTGGGCTCCCTAATATGTGATGAAACTGTTGACCCAGGAAATGGAAGCCTGAATCAATATCCCTTTCTCCCCAAGTTGGTGTCAGAGTGTTTGTCCACAGCAATGGAAGACCAACGAGAACAGAAAATGGTACCAGAGAGTGGGCTTTTGCTGTGAAAGACCTGACCTTTGGTGTTTTGGGGAAGGATTGTGGAGGCGTTTTGGAAACTTGGAGTTCGGAAGATCATTTAATGCCTAAAGATTGTTTCTGTGGGAGGCTTGGAGCAGTTTTGCTGACGGAGTTGTAGAAGATGGTGGCCTGGCTTGTGAAGTTTTAGTTTCAAAGGGAAGCAGATCATCAGGACTGTTTAATCTGTGGGTTCTGGTCAGCTGGGGGCTGAAGAATCAGGCTGTAAGTAACAAGAGACCAGAACCTGAAGTGAACTATTTGTTTGTACTGGGAAATTGATGCTGGTTAGCTGGGCTGAAAATCAGCTGTACGTTAACCAGGAGACCAGCCTCACTGTGGTGAAATCTTCTGCGAAGAATTTCCTCAGGGTCATCACACAGAAGCTGTGTTCCAGAAGTGGCCCGAGACTCCATGTCAATCCAGAAGCAGGGAACTTTGTAGTGTGTAAGAGTCTCTTGTATGGTTCTGGTGTTGAAAATTTGAGGGGAATTCACATGGAGAGCAGCCAAGGCTTGGCTCTGTGAGAGTGAGGAAGGACCATTGGTGGAAGTGCCACTCGGTTGCCAGTGAAGACCCCAGTATTTCAGGGGTCATGGAGAGAAGTGAGGCTTTGCACCAGGAGAGTTCAGAAGAGACCATTGGTGAAGTGCTGCCTCAGTTCAGTGGAGACCCAGCTTTTGGAGATTCCAGGACCATGGATGACCACCTACGGCAACCGCAGAGGGTGAGGATGGAGTAGCCTGGGCCTTTCCAAGATGCAGGCTGTGTGTGCCATGTGGATGGCAGAGTGAGAGATGTGGAGCTGCCAAAACCCTTGGAGCCCAGAAGACCATGAGTGAATCCCAGATCTCCAGCCTGCGCTACTTGCTGGACTTAGGTGTTGTTTGAGAGTGCCTGGATTCTTCCCTTTTTTGAAAAGACAGTACTTGTTTTTGGATTTTATAGAGCCCAGATTAAGAGCTTTTAATAGACAGAACTTTTAAGCATTTGGACATCTTTGAAGAAGGACATGGGGCTTTTAAGGTTATTACTGTCTTAGGTTGTGATTAAGATTGTTAACATCCTACTTTGGGGAGTAGAACGGAAGTGGGGTTATAGTGTCGTTTTTGAATGTTAAATTACGCTGAAGTATTGATGTGTCAATGACTAGGGTATTGTGTCTGATAGCTTTAGTGTCAACTTGACACACCTGGATTGCGGGATCTCAATTGGGGAATTGGCTCCATTGGATGGCCCATGGCCACATTCTTGGGGTGTAATGTCTGAGGTTGAGGCAGGTGTGGAGGGCCCAGCCCATCTAGTGGGGTGGTGCACTGGGCCGGGTTGTTTTGTACAGTATAAGAAGGCAGGCTGGGCATGAGCCAGGGGAGCAAGCCAGTGAACAGCATTCCTCCATGGCTTGTGCTTCAGCTCCTGCCTCCAGGTTCCTGCCCTGAGTTCCTGCCTTGGGCTCCCTAAGTGATGAACTGTGGCCCAGGAGATGTAAGCTGAATAAACCCTTTCCTCCCCAAGTTGGTGTCGGTCAGAGTGTTTTGTCACAACAATGGAAGACAAACTGGAACAATGGGTATGTCCCCTACAAGTGGATGACTGAAAGATTCAACTACAACAATTGGGCCAGAGCTAGCCTCCTCACCTTAAACCATTTTAATACATGAGATGTCTCTCAAAGCCCTATTACTTCTACACAGAGATTGAAGTGACATAGAAAGAGCATTTCAGGAGGAAAAATTGATAAAGCCTTACAGAAGTATCTTAATCATTTTCTCTACAGTAGTCCTAGTCCTACAGTGAGAGATAAGAATTATAGATCTCAAGATGGCTGTTTTCAAGTCTGGTACAGGTATATGTGAATTACTGAAGCAAAAAGTTATTTAAGCTGGATTTCTCCCTTATTATTAGATCAACAAAGTCATACTCATTCATTAAAAGAAGACTAGTGATGTTCAATATCTATGATGGGTACATGCTGACTCGTTCCAGAACATTATTGTTCTTTTTTTTTAATTTTTTTAATTAATTTTATTTATTTCTGTATGTGTATGAATGTACTGTCTGCATGCAAGTTTGTGCACCCGTGTCGTGCAATGCCGCGGAGGTCAGAAGAGGGTGTCGGATTCCCCTGGAATTGGAGTTCTCCTGGAATTGGAGTTTCAGACGGCTCTCATCCGCCATGTGGGTGCTGGGATCGAACCCGGGTCCTCTGCAAGAGCGTCGGTGCTCCTAACTGCTAGGCCATCTCTCCAGCCCCAACATTATTGTTCTTAATGCATCAGACTGATTTGCTACAACAGAATGGGTTCAAATGCCAACATGATATTGAGTAGCCCCTAATGACACCAAGTGGTGTTTTGGCACAAACCTCAGGTCCTATATACTCACAGGATGGATTAATAGACATACTCTAACATTCCATGGAGGCAGAGAAGACCAGTAAATACTCTAGACCACCCTGCCAATTTACCTGTGTTATAACATCACTGAACTCAAGCTGCTTTCCAGTAGTAAGATAATCTAGCTTCTATTTTAATACCATCTGTAGGTCTAGAAGATTTTGTTTGGCATACTGAAGCTCTCATTGAGAGCTTTTAATGACACAGCCCATGGAATTTTCTTCTTAACTTTGAAGATTAGATGATGAGAAAGACAATTATAGGAAGCCGTATGGTTTTAGATATCTTTACCACAGCTCAGGGTGTCACTTGTGCCATTATCAGGTTGAATACTGCATATACATTCCTGATAATTCTGCTAATGCCTCATCAGCTTACAAGATATACAAAAGCAGGGGGCTGGAGAGATGGCTCAGAGGTTAAGAGCACTGAAAACTCTGGAAGAGGAACTGGGTTCGATTCCCAGCACCCACATGGCAGCTAAGAACCATCTTTAAGCTAGGCATGGTGGTATGCACCTCTAATCTTAGCACTTGGGAGGCAGAAGCAGGTGGATCTCTGTGAGTTCAAGGCCAGCCTGGTCTACGGAGTGAGTTCCAGACCAGCTGGGGCTACAGGGAGATGGTCTCAAAAAGACAAAAAGGAAAAAAAAAACATATAAAAAAGCAAATTCAGACCAAGTTAGGCAATACATGTCATTTGATGAACAGTTCTGAAAATGGATTTCTGGCTCTTTATGGTGGAAGACTTTTATATCTGTCATATTTTTTATGGTAATTCTATTATTCTTGATATATTGTGTACTCAACTTGTATTTCAAATTTGTCTCCTCTTGGTTACAGTAACTGCACTCAAATGATTGTGGGACATTCTTACTCCATCCACCTGGGCCTTTTTTGACCACTGCCCAAAGCCTAAGAGTCTACAAGAATGGAAACCCTAAAAATCTCCTGAACCACTCCCCTCAACTTTTCCTGCTTTTATTTTTTCCTGCATCTCTTTTTAAGATCCAGAGATATTCTCCCCTCACTAAGACCGGAAGTTATACAAATGAAGTCATTGTGTACTTTAAGGGTCTTTTAGATAGATTCACTGGAGGAGTATCCTGACTGCCACACTTGACACTCCCATTATCCTAGAAGAAGTAAGAGCTGTCAGCATCCCAGTCCCCTAATGGCTATTAAGATTATCTCTTCAGATGTCGGGTCTTAGTTGGGTCCTGTCCTGGAAGGGACTGGGCTGAGGAAAGTTAAGTGCACCGCTCGCCTGTTCCCCAGCCTCCTCAGTTCCAGGAGACACTCAGACACAGCGGGGAGTCCAGTCAAGCAGGTTGTCTCTTTATTGCAAGCAGTGCAGTGACTTATATACAAAACAGCCACAAAAGGCATTTAGGTGCGAAAGCAAATGACCAATGTTCTTGCAGCCCTTCTGACCCTCTCAGGTGGATTGGCATGCACGGCTGACAATTTAACTTGTGTCTCTTGTCCTTATCATTCCCCAACCAGAGGTTTTGGCAAACAACCCAGGTCCCTCCTCCTCTATCTCCCCTCTGCGCCATCTTGACCTGGCTGGCTGGGTGGGCCCCATCAGACTCCCCCTTTTTTCTTTTATAGCCCACCTCTTTCCGAGGTAAGTGTGTGGCACCTCTTCGGAGGTTCACCATTGAGGCACCTTATGTAAGATTCACCTTATAGTGTGTGGAAGTCTTTGGGTTCCATCTGGTCATAGCGCAACCTAAGGGCCATGAGTTGTACGTCCCAGGCCTTTTCTCTGATCAGCCCGGTTAGCCTGTTGTAGAGGCAGGGCCCAAATACGCACAGGAATGAAATTATGAGGAGGGGGCCCATCAGCGTGGAAATAAGAATGGTCAGCCGGGGGACCAATCAAACCATTGTTGGTAGCAGGTGGATCCATACTCTCTCTGCCTGTCCTCAATTCCCTTCCTTATCTCATCATTTTTTTTGTAATGATCCTCGAGTGATCAGCGTAGAAGCAGCATTCTTCCCCCAAGGCTTGACTGACCCCCCCCCCCCCCGTTCCAGGAACAGTAAGTCCAGTCCCCTGTGATTCTGCAGGGCTACTGCTGCCAGTGAGTCAACAAATTTTTTCAAGTATCAGATAGTGGACTCTACCCTGTCCAGGTTGGTGTTGATCTGGAGTTTCAATTCCTGATATTTGGTGTGTAGCATAGTTAAAGAGGTGGCCCCAAGCACCGCCCCTGTTACCCCAAAGCCTAGGAGGGAGGTGACAGTGATCGTTGGGAATGGCTCTCTGATCTGTCGGGTGTTCTTTCTGGATTGCATCTCTTCATCAGTGTGGAACAGGACATGAGGGAGCACAGAAACCAGAATACAGGAGTCATTCAGAGCGTCAATGGCTTGCATAGCTACACAGTGGGTGAAACTGGAAAATTGGCATAACCAGTAGAGCCTATGGCTGGTTGGAACCAGTCATCCACTCTGGGAGGTGTTAATGATGGTGCACTCTCCCCCTTGAGTGGTCAGGGAGGCCATGTTAGTAACACACGTGGAGTTGGGTCCATTAAGGGGGAGAGTCTTCCCAGTGGGGTGCTCCTTGGCTGGATCCTTGGTGCTCCTTGGTGGGGAGGGGGTTATGGAAAGGAGAAGGTGTCTAAATTGGACTGATAAATGATGTATGAAATACACAAAGCAATAAATAAAAATATTTATTATTGAAGATCTAAACTTGAGTACATTCAATTTTAGACACCTCATATTTGACAAAGGGGCCAAGAAGACTCAATGGAGGAAAGACAGCATCTTCAGCAAATGGTGCTGACAAAACTGGATCACCACTAGCAGAAGAATAAAATTAAACCCCTACTTCTCACCCTATACAAAAATCAACTCCAAATGGATCAAAGACATCAACATGAAACTCAAAACTTTGAAGATGATAGAAGAAAACATTTGCAGAAACCTACAAGACTTTCTAAATCACACAGCAGCCAAGTAGGAAATAAGGTCAACAGTTGACAAATGGGACCTCAAACTCAAAAGCTTCTGTACAGTGAAAGAAATAATCAGTGAAGTGAAGAAAAAAACAAATAGAGTGGGTGGAAACCTTCACCATTGATATACCTAACAGAGCTTTAACATCCAGAATATATAAACTACTCAAAAAACAAAGAAGTAAAAAAAACAAATGACCCACTCAAAAGACAAAGAGCTGAACAGACGCTTCACTAGAGAGGAAGTAAAGAGGGTTGAGAAACATCTTTAAAAAAGTGTTCAGGGGGTTGGAGAGATGGCCTAGCGGTTAAGAGTGCGGACTGCTTTTGCAGAAGACCCAGGTTCGATCCCCAGCACCCACATGGCGGCTGAGAACCGTCTGTAACTCCAATTCCAGGAGAACTCCAGTTCCAGGGGAATCCAACACCCTCTTCTGACCTCTGCGGCATTGCACGACATGGGTACACAAACCTACATGCAGACAATATATTCATACACATAAATAAATAAAATAAAAATAAATAAAAAATTTTAAAAAGTGTTCAGCATCATTAATAATTAAGGAAATGCAAATTAAAACCACTTTAAGATATCTCATTCTGCTAAGACTGGCTAAGGTCAAGGAAACAAATGGCATCAAATGGTGGAGAGGGAGTGAGAGTCATCTCTCACCCCCACTCTTTGATCATGACCTGAACTTCTCCAGCTGGACCAGAGGAGGTTGCTACATCTGGCACCCACGTGGTCTGCAACCACCCAGTGTTTAAGAGACACATTCTGGTGTTTGCAAGACACCCCCTCTACGTTTTCAGCTTGTAAGATACCCCCTGATGTTTGTGAGACACCCCCTTTGTGATTTGGTGAGTGGACCCCACATAGTCTACAATCCCCCAATGTTTATGAGACACCCTTTCTGCATTCCCTGATGTCATGGGCAACCTCCTCACCATAATTGCAAACCTTAAAGGCTCCTAGGCAGAGGATGATCTACATACATAACTCCAAGGAAAAACTGGCCCTTCTCTGTGTACCAGATTTCCAACTGGATGAGAAGAATTCCCCTCCTGCTCTTGACCCACAAAAACTCCTTTCAGCTGCTCCTGCGAGGAATACTCTTTCACCCCCACCAGTATACCCTTGGAGGGAGGCCCAGGATGCTCTCTCCCATGTTCCCCCTTCTCCCTCTGTGCCAAATCCCTTCAACAGACCTAAGACTCCCTGCCCCAAATGCAGAAAAGGCTTCCAATGGGCCAAAGATTGCAGGTCAGCTCCTGCTATATCCAACAAATAGCCTTTAAACTTTAAGTGGGGCAGCCCTCAGCCCCATCATTTCTTTAGACTCAGGCCCTTCCTCTCCCCTTTGGATCCCCACCTCCCCCTTACAGAGACCCTCTTTATGCTCAACTTCCTTACGTTTGACCAGTATGGAATTTCACCTGCTTATAAGCATTGGGGCTCCCTTCCCCGCCCCACCCCCCTCCCTCTCACCAGTTGGAGGGACCCTTTATCCTCACAATGGAGGGTCCTTGACGCAAGGCCAAGGCTTTGCTTGTGTCTCTTCAGAGTCTTCCGGGAAGCTGCTGTGGGTGCCCTCGAAAAACATTCAAGAAGAAGGGGATCCAACCTTTTCTGATGTGAAGGCCATAGCTACATCTTGTGTTTATGGTGAGTGTTCTTCCATGTGTCTAAGATTCATGTAGTTGTGTTTTTCATGCGTCTAAGTTTTTTTTTTTTGTGGGTTTGTAATTCAGTCATTGTAACTGTCTCATGTTGGTGCTGTCAAACAAAGTGACCACTTTAAGTTTCCATCCTTTATATGCACAGAATTATTCATTTTGTCATGCCAGCCTAGACATGCATGTGCAAACTTTAAAATATGGATATTTAAAAATACATTTAAAGGGGGCTGGAGAGATGGCCTAGCGGTTGAGAGCGCTGACCGCTCTTACAGAGGACCCGGGTTCGATCCCCAGCACCCACATGGCGGCTGAGAACCGTCTGAAACTCCAACTCCAGGAGAACTCCAGTTCCAGGGGAATCCGACACCCTCTTCTGACCTCCGCGGCATTGCACGACACGGGTGCACAAAAACCTACATGCAGACAGTACACTCATACACATACAAAAATAAATAAAATTAAATTTAAAATTATTATAAAAAAATACATTTAAAGGCCCAAATTTTGGATAACATAGATATCTTTCTATCAAATGTTTACTACTTGCTTTGCACCCTCAACTAAAGTCCTAGGCAGTAGAATCCAAAAACCATCACGTGACCTGTCTATTTAAATGATTTTTGTTACCTAGGTCTAGTCCAAGCTGTGGGCCATCCTTCACCCCTCAACCCTTGTCACTTGGGGCTTTCTCAGCCTTTTGGCCCTCTTTTTCTTCTCCTCAAGTGCCTACTCTGTTTTGCCCATGGTCAGTGATGAGTTAATAAGACCACAGCCCAGGTCCTGACTGCTTTTGTCAACAGAGGCTCTCATCAAGCCCCCAAGGATGACATAGTTCATGTTTGGGTCTCTGCCATTCATGACTCATGGGGGTAATCCCCATGCCTCTACTCCACCCAGCAAACTGTTCCTAGCCTCTCCCCTCAGTGGCAGGTTAGTCAATGACAGGTAAGATCCTGTTAACCAGGACAACCTAAGACAGGCACAGTCAAATGTCGGAATGCTAGAGGTGGGGCCAACAATGTCTGAGATATGCACTCAGGCTCCCACTCTGTTTGTCATTCTCTTTAAAAACAAAAGGGTGGAAATGTGTAGAGTGTTGTGTACCTGTGCACCAGCATGCTTACCTCTTTGGCTGCCAAACAGGTTTAACCTGTTTTCGGAAGTTAACCATAGCAACAGCTGAGTCAGTGACCTTGGCCAATGAGAATTTGAAATATCAGCACCTGGCACATTCATGGAAAGAGCAGAGCTGACAACATATATATCCCTATTTTTCCCTGAATAAGCGAGTCTGTGGTAGCTCATAATCTGCTTACTTTTCACCCAATTCCCAGTGTCTGTGTATTGACTCCATCTTCTCTCACCCCAACTCTTCAGTCATGACCTGAACTTCTCCGGCTGGACCAGAGGAGGTTGCAACAACAGTTTATTTTCAGAGGTTGTAATTTTGGTATATTCGTGAGGTTTATATAGGCATATTTTGGAGCAATACAAATGGGAGGCAACAATAACAGCATAAGGACTGGAACAAAGAACTGACTGAAACAGTTAATTTCTGCCCAAAACAATAAATCTCTGTAGAGAAAAACTTTAAAAAGACTGATAAAAAGATGCAAGACACGTATGGGAGAATGAATGAGGTGGGGTGGGGTTGGGGGACATGGAAAGGGGAATGTGTCTAAATTGGACTGAGAAATGGTGTATGAAATACAAAAAAAATCAATAAAATTATTTTATATATAAAAAAGAGGAGAGATAAACTCTGGCTGTCTTTGGGAAAGAGACTCGGGATAGACTGAGTAGAGCTCAGGGGATGAAATGGCAAGGAGGAATGGACCTGGAGAATAGTTTGATGCAATGGACCCTAGCACAAATGACAGAATGTGTGAACTCCAGGGCCCTAGTACAAATGACAGAATGTGTGAATTCCAGGGACCCTAGCACAAATGACAGAATGTGTGAACTCCAGGGGTGGTGATTGGCAGGACTGCAGGAGGGTATTAAGGGAGAAATGAGTATAAAGGTGATTAAGACTGAAAAATTGGGGCTGGAGAGATGGCCTAGTGGTTAAGAGCACCGACCACTCTTACAGAGGACCCGGGTTCGATCCCCAGCACCCACGTGGCGGCCGAGAACCATCTGAAACTCCTACTCCAGGAGAACTCCAGTTCCAGGGGAATCTGACCCCTCTTCTGACCTCTGCGGCATTGCACGACATGGGTGCACAGACCTGCATGCAGACAGTACATTGATACACATACAGAAATAAATAAAATTTAAAAAAAGACTGAAAAATTATGTATGAAACATAAAATTTTCAATAAGAAAACCTTTTCTTTTCTCTCTACCAGGTAAGAACATAGGAAGAAGGCAACAATCTGAGAGCCACAGAGGAGGCCATCAACAGAATCCAACAATGCTTACACCCTGGTTTCAGAATTTCAGTCTTCCTTATTACATTACTGTGTGATTAAATAAAATCATACTTATAAAATTCCTATGATAAATTCTGGTAAATAAAATAAACTATGTCACAGGGAGATATCAAAATAAAAAATGAAATATACATTAAATAAGCATGAAAGATAATTAAAATGTTCAGCAAAAGACTAATGTACTGAATGAGTAACAGACAGACATGTTTAATTAGTAAATGGTCAACAATGTTTATTTTTAAAGGCATCCAGCAGTTCTCTAATTCTAGAACTATGAATACTGATGGTAATAGATGAAATATAGTTGGAAACTGGAAAAATAATAAAGAAGTTACAGAATTCCAGTAACAAAAAATATAATCAAGCAGAGAAAAATTTAAATGCAAATGTGTAGAAGGTATACTATAGAAGATATCTCATTTAAAAGGAAATGTGCATATTCTACTCCACATAGGCCAGGAATTTGAACCAGAATCCCTGGACAGTGTACATAAAACATCTCTTTTAAGACTTTAAAAGATATCTACAACATTTTGGTTGGGAACTTAAAACTTGGAGGAATACAAATTTGGTGGTGGCTTTCATGATTTGTTTTCATTTTCCTCCCCCATCTTTCTGCTTAATTCAAAGTGGCTTGAATCTTGTAACTGGAGTGAGATAGGCACAAATTCAAAGGTTAAGGTCATACAATATCCACTCTAGTGCTAATGATCTACTATGGTAGCGGCTTGGTTCAGGCCTTGTTCAAGAGAGAAAATGGAAAGTTCTTTGAAATTCAAAAGTTTCTTATTAGAAGCAGGTGAGAACCCCAGCTGCACTGATCCCTGGAATGCCAGTGCAGGCAGAAGCAGGAGGGAGACCCAGCAGCCCATTTAGGAAGAGACCCAAAGAGACAAGGACCCAACAGCAGTGCCCAGCACCAAGGCCCTGAGCCCTGGCTTACAGCTCCTAAGAACTCAATTTCCAGCTGAGCAGGTTCTGTTGTCTCTGCTCCAGGAGCCCAAAAGCCAGCTCCTCATGCCCTGTAGCTCCAGTTCTGGCTTACATGGCTAGGGATCGGATGCTCCTTGCACACATCCTGGCTCCTGGGGGAAGGGGGTAAGACAGAGCCTGGCACATGTCATTGTACATCCGTTTTAACTGCCTGTGCCCAACAGGCAGGAAAAGATATGACTACACACCTAGAGACACGTGCGTAGATCAAATCTCTGGTTCCCACTCAACTCTGGCTCAGTAACCAGTGGCTCCAGCTCTTGCTCCTGGCAGGTGAGACAGAGCCCTACCCACTCACCCTGAGGCCAGACTCCCACACAAACACTCAGGACCAGCAGGAAAGACAGAAGCCCAACCCAGAGGCCAATGCAGCTAAGCTCTGGTAATATTCCAATTCTCAACTCATTAGCTATGGAATACCTCTGACCACTCCCCCCTCCCCCAGCAATAGGCTAAGCTTCCCTGGCCCTGGACTCAGATCCAGGTGCTTACCACCAGAACAGGGGAATTGGTAGCCTCACCTCACCTGGGGGAAGGTTCAAACCGACTTGATTGTTACCTGTCCTAGGCCTCTGGAGAAGCTCCAGACTAGAAGAGCAAGAACCCACTGGTCTGTCCAGTACAAAATCAAAAGTGAAAACCTGAAACTTAGATCAGCCAGCATTTCATAACAAATAATAAGACAATGATGACATCTGGAAAAAAAAAAACAAAACAAGCAAAGTCAGTCTTCAATTCAATGAAGAAATACTTTTGTTTCCTAACAGAACACAAGCAACAACAACAACAAAATCTGCCTGCCAAAAGCACAATACAAAAACAATAACATGGTGAAACCAAATAATAAATCCTTGCTAAATTCTACCACTCCTACAGAAGACTCCTACAATGAGAACTCCCTGGTGGTAACCCAGGATACAAATCGTAAAAGAACTATCATAAACATACTCAAAGAAATCAAGAATATAAAGAATGCACAGTCAAGCAAATCAAAGAACTAGAAGGAAATAGCGGTAGCCTAAAAGAAGAGAATGACAAATTCTGGAAGCAAGTGGAAATACTGAAGAAATCTCAGGCTGAAATGAAAATGGAAATTGAGCAATTATCCAGTCAATAGGAAACAAGGGGAGAAAGTCTCAGTAACTGAATGAATGAGGTAGAATATAGAATATTAAGAATGGAGGATAATATGAAAGAACTGGAAATCTCAAGCAAAGATTATGAAAAATTAAAAAAAAAACAAGTGTGGAATAATTAGGAAATATGGGACATCAAAAAAAAAAAAAGACTAAACCTATGCTTCATAAGTATAGAGGAAGGAGAACAATCCTGGGAAAACGTTGTCAACCAGACCACAAAATAAATTCCTCATGCTATATCATTGTAGAAATGTTAAATGCTCAAAACAAATAATACTGAAAGCTACAAGAGCAAAACAAGTCATATATAAAGGAAAAACATCAGAATTACAGCTGACTTTTCATTGCAAATGATGAAAGCCAGAAGAGCTTAGACCAAAGTATTCCAAGTATTAAATGACTATATGATGCCAACCAAGATTACTTTACCCAGCGAAAAATGTCTATTATAGTTAAAGGAGAAAGAAAAACCTTTCATGACATAAACAAGATGAAAGAATAGATGTCCAGAAAACCCACCCTTCAGAAAATACTCAAAGCAGTTCAAAGGACAGGGGGAAGGAGCAACTACCCCCAAGCAGCAAGAAAAAGTAATTAATGAAGGTGTAACTGTGGAAACACAAACTTCGACCAAAAACACAAACAGAAACAAAATTGATGGGAAGCAATATACATCTGTCAATATTAAACTTAAATATTAATGGTCTGAACTCTCCAATCAAGAGACACAGATTGGGAGAATGGATTTCGAAACCAAATGAAGAGCCAGGCCAGCTGGAGAACAGGTGGGCCAAAGCTGTGGGGCATGTGCATAGAGGCCAGGTGCTTCAGCCAGGTGGATTATTCACTGGGCATGTGCACAAGCATGGGTGGAGCTGCCCAGGGTACTGGCTGGCAGGAAGTAGAGTGGGCACAGTGCTCAGCAAGATATCAACCTGGTTGTTATCTACCCAGTTTTTGGGCAACCTTCAGAACAGAAAAAGAAGAGTGAGCTAGACCTTTTTCTTTCTTTCTTTCTTTCTTTCTTTCTTTCTTTCTTTCTTTCTTTCTTTCTTTCTTTCTTTCTTTCTTTCTTTCTTTCTATTTATTTGTATGAATGTACTGTCTGCATGTAGGTTTGTGCACCCATGTCGTGCAATGCTGCGGAGGTCAGAAGAGGGCGTCGGGTTCCCCTGGAACTGGAGTTCTCCTGGAATTGGAGTTCCAGACGGTTCTCAACCGCCATGTGGGTGCTGGAGATCGAACCCCGGTCCTCTGCAAGAGCAGTCGGCGCTCTTAACCGCTAGGCCATCTCTCCAGCCCCTAGACCTTCTAATATATAACCAGAAGTGAAAGCTTGAAACCTAGACCAGCCAACACTCCATAAACAAGGAGAAAACAATGAAGACACTGAAGGAAACAAGCAAAGCAAGCCTTCAACATAGTGAAGAAACATTTGAGATTTGAATCAGAATACAAACATCCAAACAAACCCACATGCTAAAAACACACTGAAAGACAAACATGGGGAAAGCACATAATAATTCCACACTAAACTCTACTAACTCTATAGAATATTCGTACAATGAGATCTCCCAGGAGGTAACCCAGGACACAGATCTTAGAACAATTGTAGACATATTCAAATAAATCAAAGTCTATAAAGAACAAATCAGAGAACTAAGAGGAGAGAAGGTAAAACTCAGGAAGGAACTAAAGGGAGAGAATGACAAACTCCGGAAGGAAGTGGAAACACTGAAAAGATCCCATGCTGAAATGAAAAAGGAAACCAACCAGCAAAACAAGAAGCTATAAGAAGAGAATGAGAATCTTCAAAAGGAAGTGAAAATACTAAAGAAATCTCAGGATGAAATGAAAAAGGAAATAGAACACTCAACCAATCAAAAATAAAGGATGGGAAAAAGCCGCAGAAGCAGAATGGGGGAAGCAGAAAAAAAGAATATCAGGCCTGAATGATAACACAAAACAACTAGAATGCTCAAGTAAAGATTATGAAAAATTAAAAAGAAAACACAAGAGTGGAACAACCAGGAAATGTGGAACACCGTGAAATGACCAAATCTCCATATCATAAGGGATAGAGGAAGGAGAAGAATCCCAAAAGAATGATACTGGTCAGATCTTCAAGAGAATAATAGAAGAAAATTTCCCCAAACTAAAAATAAGACAAACCCACACAAATACAAGAAGCACATAGAACACCAAATAGACTAGACCAGAAAAGAAATTCCTTATGTCATATCATAGTTAAAACACTAGACACCCAAAACAAAGACAAAATACTGAAAGCCACAAGAGAAAAACAAGCTACATATAATGGGAAACCCATTAGAATTGCAGGTGACTTTTCAGTGCAACCTGTGAAAGCAAGAAGATCATGGACCAAAGTATTTCGAGTACTAAATGACTATAGATGCCACCCCAGGTTACTATACCCAGCAAAAACTTCGTTTATAGTTGAAGGAGAAAGAAAAAAATCTTTCATGACATAAGATGAAATAATACATGCCTGGAAAAGAAATGCTTCAGAGAATACTTGAAGCAATTCACAGGACAGAAGCAAGGAGCACCTATCCTCAAGCACTTAGAGAAATTAATAAAAGCATAACTTCAGAAGTACTCACCTAGACTGAAAACGCAAATGGAAAATAAGGTGAAAGGAAAAAACACACAACTCTCAATTATAACCTTAAATATTAATGGTCTAAAATCCCCAATCAAAAGACATACACTGGGAAAATGGATTAGGAAACAGAACCAATCTATATGTTATCTACAAGAAGCCCATCTCCCATATGTTATCTACAAGAAACCCATCTCCCCCTCAAGGATAGGAACCAACTTAAAGTGAAAGGATGGAAAAAATATTCCAAGCAAATGGTACCAAAAAGCAAGAAGGAATTGCTATTTTACTATCAGACAAAATAAAACTTCTTCAAAGTAAAAGTAGTCAGAAGAGACAAAGAGGCCCATTACATCCTTATCAAAGGAAAACTTAATCATGAAGATATCATAATCATGAATCTATATGCATCAAACTCTGGGGCACCAAACTTTATAATTACAGTTCTGCAGGACCTCAAGGCACAGATTAACCCCAGCACACATAGAGTAGGCAACTTCAATACACCACTGAGCCCTTTGGACAGGTCAACTGGACAAAGAATAAACAGAGAGACATCTGAACTGAACAATACAATACACCAAATGAACATCACAGACATATACAGAATATTTCACCCAAACACCAGAGAATACACTTTTTACTTAGTGCCTCATGGAACATTCTCCAAAATTGACCACATACTGGGAAACAACAAAAAAAAAACTCAACAAATACAAAAAGATTGAAGTAATTTCGTGCATTCTATCAGACCATATTGCAATAAAGCTCAGTATCAACACCAGCATAAGCCCTACTATCTAGAAGAACACATGGAGACTAAACAGCATACTCCTGAATAATGAATGGGTCAAGGAAGAAATAAAGAAAAAAACATTCCTGGAACTAAATGAAAATGACAATAAAGCACAACAAAACCTATGGGATACTTTAAAAGCAGACCTAAGAGGAAAATTTATAGCCCTAAATGCATACATTTAAAAAAAAAAGAAAAAAGCTAGAAAGAGGCAAATGAAGGATTTAATACTGCTGGTAAAAATACTTGAGAAACAACAACAAATGAACCACAATTGTCGTGGAAAAAGCCTTTCATAAAATTCAACATGCTTTCGTGTTTAAAGTCCTAGATAGAATTAGACTGGAAGGAAAATTCCTCAACATAATTAAAGCTATGTACAACAAACCCACAGCCAACATCATTCTAAATGGAGAAACATAAGAAACATTCCCCTTAAAGTCAGAAACCTGGCAAGGCTCCTCCCCTTTATCCACTCCTTTTCAAGATAGTGCTTGAAATTCTTGCTAGAGCAATAAGATAAGGAAATTAAAGGAGTACTAATTTGAAAAGAGTTTGCCAAACTATTCTTTTCTGCAGAAGACATGATAGTAGACCTAAGGGACACCAAAAATTCCACCAGAAAAATCCTAGAAATAATATACAGTTTCAGTAAAGTGGGAGGTTACAAAATGTACAAAAATCAGTAGCCTTCCCATATGCCAATAACAAGAAATTGGAGAAGGAGTACAAAGAGACCTTCCCATTCACAATAGCTTAAAAATTATCTCAGGGCTGGAGAGATGGCCTAGTGGTTAAGAGCGCTGACTGCTCTTGCAGAGGACTCGGGTTTGATCCCCAGCACCCACATGGCGGCTGAGAACAGTCTTTAATTCCAGTTCCAGCGGAATCCAACACCCTCTTCTGACCTCCACAGCATTGCATGACATGGGTGCACAAACCTACATGCAGACAGTACATTCATACACATACAAAATAAATAAAAATTTAAAAAGAATATTAAAAAATTATCTCTGACAAACCTGATCAAAGACATTAAAGATCGCTACAATGAAAAATTTAAATCCTTGAAGAAGGATTTAAGAAGATGGAAAGACCTCTTATGCTCTTGGATTGGAAGAATTAATCTAGTAAAAATGACCACCCTACCCAAGGTTAATATATAGATTCAGTGCAGTCCCAATCAAAATCCCCATGACTTTCTTCATGGAATTGGAAAAAAAAAAAAACAACCCTAAAATTCATGTTGAAAAACAAAAGACTCCAGATATCCAAAGCACAAAGCACAATGCAGCGGAGGATTAATATACCAGATTTCAAAATATATTACAGAGTTATGGTCATAAAAACAGCATGGAATTGACACAAAACCAGACCCGTAGGTCAATGGAAGGAAACTAAAGCCTGAAACTTGAGTACATGCAATTTCAGGCACCTGATATTTGACAAAGGAGCCAAGAATACTCAATGGAGGAAAAGCAGTATCTTCAGCAAATGGTGCTGGCAAACCTGGATCACCACGTGTAGAAGAATGAAACTAAACCCCTACCTTTCACCCTGTACAATAGTCAACTCCAAATGGATCAAAGACCTCAATGTGAAACCTGAAACACTGAAAATATTAGAAAAATAACATTTGCAGTAACCTACAAGATATAGGTGTGGAAAAAAACTTTCTAAATCAGACAGTAGTTGTGCAGGAAACAAAGTCAACATCAACAAGTGGGAACTTATTAAACTATAAGGGAAAGAAACAGTCAAAGAGGTGAAGAGAAAACCCACAGAGTGGGAGGAAATTTTGACCAGTGACATATCTGAAAGAGGTTTAACATTCAGACTATATAAATTATTCAAAAAACAAAGGATCAAGAAAATAAATGACCCAATCAAAAGATGGAGTAAATATCTGAACAGAGACTTGTCAAATGAAGAAAGATGGTTGAGAAACATCTTAAAAGTGTTCTACACCATTAGTAATTAAAGAAATGTAAATAAAAACCACTTTAAGATTCCATCTTACACTGGTATGACTATGATCCATAAAACAAATGATACCAAATGTCGGAGAGGTTGTGGGGACAGGAGAAGACTCATTCACTGCAGGTGGGAACGCAAAGTCCTGCAACCCCTATGGAAAGCAGTGTGGAGAACTCTTAAAAGACTAAAAATGAACCTACCATTTGACTCTGTCATACCACTCCTGGATATATAGCCAAAGGATTCATCCTGTTGCAGAGACATATGCACACCATGTTTATTACAGCTCTTTTCACAATAGGAAAGACCTGGAAGCAACCCAAGTGTCTCTCAATGGATGAGTGGAAAAAGAAAATGTGGTACATCTACACAAAGGAGTTCTATGCAACTGTAAAGAAAGAAGACGCATGAAATTTGCAGATAAATGGATGGAACTAGAAACTATTATGCTAAGTAACATGTGAAGTAAAGTGTGAGAAAAAAAAAGGACATATGGTGTCCCTCATTTTTTGAGCCTAGCACCAAATCCCTATATGTAAGTCAAGGTGGGTAAGTTTTAGCAAAAATAATACCACATGGAATGATATTACTACAGATAGAGATCAAAGTTTAAGTCACTATTTTCCTCAGTCCTAAGATTTATGAGAAAGAATAAAGCTTTTTTAAAAAGTGCATCAAAACATACATCAACATGCTATGAAATTTAGGAATGTAAAGTTCAATGTCTTTTCACCTGCATGCAAGCTTACAGTTAAACTGTGAATCCCTAAATGTGTTTTGGAATTAACCTATGTTTTATTTTCAGACTTTGTAAACCTGATATATGTATGGAATGTATAGATGTATGTTTTTGAATAATATGAAATTAAATGGAAAATATCCAAATATACAAAAAAAAAAAGAAATACCTTAGTCTAGGGTGTGAGACAAAAGTAGGTTTTTCTCTAAGATCTCTGACCCCTCCATCGGTGTGTATTTCTCTACGATTACAGTATCACACATGAATTACCTCTCATAGTGCTGACTTTAGGTCCAATTTGACAGCTGTTGAACACTGCCATGATAAAAGTGCCACTACTGCACCATCAGAGAGAATTTCCTGGGTTGGTCATTGTTGTGTCAGCCCAACTTCCATATTTTGAATCTGGGTCTCTTCTAAAAATTAAGAAGAGCTGAAGTTATAACTTTTCATTTTTGAAATTGTAATTTTCATTCAGCATGGATGATACAATGAACTTTTTATCATTAAAAAATAAAAACACAATTGGAACAATTAGACAATGTAGATGAAGAATGACCAAAAGCAAATTATCCACAATGTGGCCACATGAAGAAGCCACATAATCATTTATTTTTAAGTTATTTAAAATTGTTTTGTTGGGCACATGTGTCCGCGAGTGGCCCTGCGTTTGGGAGAGTGCCATGTGTCTGGCTGGCGGCCGAGGAGACATGAAGGGGTACTTGTCTGAGGAGAAACTGTGGCTGCAGCTGCTGCATGAGCTAAGAAGATGATGGCTGAAGGACCAGGAGCTGAGCTCCACAAGCCCTTGCTGCCTCCACGCTGGAGGTGGCCCTTGAGGGGTTCTAGAATAACTTTCTGCAGGATGGAGCCTGGCTGGAAGCGTGGAAGCACTAGCTCTTTAAGGCATACTGGTCCAGTCTTTTTGCTGTTACTAATATACTTATACCTCTGAGGTTTGTTCATTATTATGTCAAATTTCAAGTGGCTACCAAACCATATGCCATTGTTGAAACAAAACGCAAAATAATCCCAGGTGATACAGTTCTGGAGATTGGAGAAGTAATTCCACCAAAGAAGGATTTCTCTGATCAACATCATTAAAGATTACTTAAAAATTTCAGAGACCCTCTTCTGACCTCCGCAGCATTGCACGACACGGGTGCACAAACCTGCATGCAGACAGTACATTCATACACATACAGAAATAAATAAAATTAAAAAAAAAAACTTCAGAGTTTTGTAACAGCCCAGGTTTAGGCCTATAATGCTATATTTACTGAGTGCTTCCTAGACAAGTAACTAATAAAGCTGGCTCTCAGGGAGGTGTTATGCTACTTTCCAGACACTGCATAATTTGAAATGGAAGGATTTATCAGTAATAAGATAAATGCTAAACAAATTATAAGATTAACTACTTTTTCTGGTCATTTTCAAACTGAATGCAACAAAGTAGATCATAGATTTGTTTTCTTACACAGTACTTATTTTGATTTGGTGAGAGGATATGGAAGAATGAAATGTATTAAACCACTGTAAGAAAAGAAAAAAAAATCCATTTTGTTCAAAGTTATTCTGTCACTATAGTTTCACTTATATTATTTAAAACTTTTTAGTCAGTTTCACTATGTACCCCTGTCTGTCTTGTAACTCTCAATGTAGACAAGGCTGGCCTTGAACTCAAAGATATCCACCTGCCTTTGCATCCTGAGTGCTAGGATTAAAGGTGTGCATCAACTGTCTTGATATTATTGTGACTTTTACAAGGAAACATTTCAATCTATGTTCCTCAGTTTTAGAGATCTTGAACAGAGTAAACTGCAGTGACATTCATAAGGTCAAGGTAATTGTTACTTTGATGATCCTGATAAAAATTGCTGTTTTCTGTACACAATGTGTTCCATAACAGTCTCACAAATGAAATTTTCTGTAACAAGTGATTTTAGATTCTCAGGCACATAAATCAACAGCCATCGCATGTAAGAAATCTTTTAATTTACTAAGCAAACATTTTTCTTGCACTAACTTTGTGGAGACAGAAGAATAATTGTTATAAAAATAAGCACATATTTGTACATAAATGTTTGGGTAAATGCCATATAAATATTTTCTAAAATTTTCCTGATCTATAAGGATCTAACATTATGTGATGACTAGCCAAATAGTAAAAGCTTCTTGTTTTTCTTTTTAATAAATATTTTAATTGAAGGTTTGTGCATTTCATACAACATTTCTCAGTCCAATTTAGATTCATTCCCCTTTCCATGGCCCCACCCCACCCAAGTTCATGTATTGTCCCATAAAGTCTTGCATTTTTTCTCAGTCTTTTTAAAGTTTTTCTATGCAGAGGTTTATTGCTTTGGGCAGAAGTTTACTATTTCAGTCAGTTCTTTGTCCCAGTCCTTTTGTTGTTGTTGTTCCATCCAATTTGTATTGCTCCAAAATATGCACACACACACACACACACACACACACACACACACAAACACAAACACCAAAATTATGATGTCGGGAAATAAACTGTATGTTAATTCCAAATCAGGTTTAGGAATTCACATTTTCCCCTTTATTATTATATTACTCTAAAATATGCATACATATGCTCCACCCATATACCAAAATTACAAAGTCTGAAAATAAGTTGTAGGTTATTCCTAGAGACTGTTAAGGGATTCACATTATGACAGCATAGTTCTTTCAGATTGAAAGAAATATAACATTAATGTTGCTCAGTTTGCCTTACAACTAGGGATTTGGTGCTAGCATCCACAAATGAGGGATACCATTCGTCATTTGTTTTCCTGGGACTGTGTTACTTCACTCAGCCTAATAGCTTCTAGTTCCATCCATTTACTTGTAAATTTAATTATGTCATCTCTATTTCCCACTGCATAGAACTCCATTGCGTAAATGTACCACATTTTCATTATCCACTTGTCAGTTGAGGAGCACTTGGGTTGCTTCCAGCTCTTTGCTATTGTGAAGAGAGCTGCAATAAACATGGCTGTGCATGTATCTCTTCTATAGGATGAGTCTTGTGGGTATGTACCCAGGAGTAGTATGATTGGGTCAGGTGTTAAGCTCATTTTGAGTCTTTTTTTTTTTTTTTACTCTTTTTGAGACAGGGTCTCCCTTTAGTCCAAGCTTGCCTGGAGCTTGCTATGTAGACCAGGCTGGCCTTGAACTCACAGAGATCTGCCTGCCTCTGCCTCCTGAGTGCTGGGATTAAGGGTTCTCCACACTGCTTTTCATAGTGGTTGTATGAGTTTACATTCCCACAGGCAGTGGAATTCCCCACAACTTCTCTAGTATTTGATTTTGTTTTCTTGATCCTAGCCAGTCTTATTAGAGTGAGATGTTAAAGTAGTTTTAATTTGCATTTCCTTAACTATTAGTGATGCTGAACACTTTTTAAGATGCTTCTCAGGTATTTTACTTCCTCACTTGTGAAGTCTCTGTTCAGCTCTTTACTCCATCTTTTGAGTGAGTCATTTCTTTTTATATTTCTTTGTTTTTTGAGTAGTTTATATATTCTGGATGGATGTTAATGCTCTGTCAGATATATCACTGGTGAAGGTTTCTTCCCACTCTGTGGGTTTCCTCTTCACTTCATTGATTTTTTTTCTTTCACTGTACAGAAGCTTTTGAGTTTAGTGAGGTCTCACTTGTCAATTGTTGAGATTATTTTCTGGGCAGCTGCTGTCTGATTGAGAAAGTCTTTTCCTACACCTATGTCTTGTATGTTACTGCTGATGTTTTCTTCTATTTTCTTTCAGAGTTTCAAGTTTCATGTTGAGGTCTTTGAGACATTTGGAGTCTATTTTTATACAGAGTGAGAGGTAGGGGTTTAATTTTATTCTTCTACAAGTGGTGATCCAGTTTTGCCAGCACCGTTTGCTGAAGATGCTGTCTTTCCTCCATTGTGTCTTTTTGGCCCCTTTGTCAAATATGAGATGGCTGAAGCTGTATGAGCTCAAGTTTCGATCTTCAATTTTGTTCTATTGGTCTATGGGTCTATTTTTGTGCCAGTACCAGACTGGCTTTATGACTATAGATAGCCCTATAATATAGTTTGAAATCTGGTGTATTGAACCCCCCTGTATTGCTCTTTTTGCTCAGGGTTTCTTCCACTATCCAGGGTCTTTTGTTTTATCAAATGAATTTAAGGATTTTTTTATTTTTTTATTTTTTTTATTTCTATATGTGTATCAATGTACTGTCTGCATGCAGGTCTGTGCACCCGTGTCGTGCAATGCCGCGGAGGTCAGAAGAGGGTCTCAGATTCCCCTGGAGCTGGAGCTCTCCTGGAATTGGAGTTTCAGACGGCTCTCGGCCGCCATGTGGGTGCTGGGGATCGAACCCGGGTCCTCTGCAAGAGCGGTCGGGGCTCTTAACCGCTAGGCCATCTCTCCAGCCCCTAAGGATTTTTTTTTCTAAGTCTGTGCAGAAACTCATGGGGATTTTAATTGGGATTGCATTGAATCTGTACAAGTGTTTGGGTAGAATGGACATATTTTAGTATATTAAGTTTTTAAATCCATGAGCAAGGATTGGAGAGCTGGCACAGCCATTAAAGGCTCAGGCTCATAATCAAAAATACAAGAGTTCAGTTCCTGGAACCCACGCTTTTACAGGTGTGGTGACACATGCCTTTCACCCCAATACTTTGGAGGAAGAGGCAGGAGGATCTCTGTGAGTTCAAGGCCAGCCTGTTCTACATAGTGAGTTCCAGGACAGCTGGGGCTACAGGGAGACCCTATCTCAAAAAGACTAAAGATATGAAGACATCAGAAGATGGAAAGACCTCCCATCCTCATGGATTGGAAAAATTAATATAGTAAAAGCTTCTTAGACAAGGAAAAAAAATAAAATGTGATACTTAGAGTAAATAGGAATAACTATTCATTTACTCAAGTATTTGAATTGTATTAAATCTTTAGTAAAACAGACTACATGGAAATCAATATTCTTTTTATCTTTTTTCATAAATCTTTAAATCAGGTAATAGATGACTCTTATATGTATAAGAAAAGTTAAGGTTTACACATAAATTTATAAATAAATACTCCATAACACATAGAAATATGGTTTTGTGAGCTACTTCTTTTTGAAGTAATCACTTTACCCATCCAAGTTTATTTCCCTCTTACAGGTTCACAAAATATTTTGAACCCCTCAGATAAAATGTTATTTGCCATTGTCTGGCTGGGGAGCTGTTGCTTGTTACTGTTTTGTGGGTTCTGGGAGACAAACCTGGGTCCTTTCTAAGAGCAGCCAGTGCTCTTAACTCTTGAGCCATCTTTCCAGCCCCACAGTTTTTATTTTTTCATAACTTCCATACTCTTTCCATAGCTATTGTATAATTGTACATTTCCATTGACATTCAACAAAAGTTTCCAAATTTTCATATTATTGCCAATATTTAAGTTTCGATTGTTGATTTTGAAACTGTCTTGGTATGTGACTCTGGTCAGTCTGGAACTCACAGAGCAGACCAGGTTGGCCTAGAACTCAAGATCTTCTTGCTTTAGC
Organism: Rhizomys pruinosus; assembly: GCA_009823505.1. Classification (NCBI taxonomy): domain Eukaryota; kingdom Metazoa; phylum Chordata; class Mammalia; order Rodentia; family Spalacidae; genus Rhizomys; species Rhizomys pruinosus. The sequence continues at coordinate 1,346,880 of VZQC01006430.1, forward strand.
CAATTGAGTGTTGGGATTACAAATCTGTGCTGTCATGCTTGGCATTTGCTTAGTTTCACTTTTTATATATGCATGTTTCAGGAAGTCCTCACATATTTTGGAAATTGTCTATTTGGCTATGTGCTCTTCAGATATATTCCATAGTGTCCTTTTTTAATTCTGTTGCTTTTCTGTGTAGAAGCTTTTTATTTATGATTTTTATGTAGTTTCACCAACCTCTTTCTGCTTTTATTGTTAGTATCCCATGATTCATAGCCAAATAATCATTGTGAAGGCCACAACATGTAGGTTTTCCCCTGTGTTTACTACTAGGTGTTTAACAATTTTAAGTTTTGTATTAAAAAACATATTTTAGCTGATTTTTCAGAGATGTTATAAGGAAGGAAGCAATTTGTTTTTGCTTGTGGATATGTGTTAGTTTTGCCAGTACTGCAAGCCTATCTTATCCCAGTTAGAGTGTCTAACATCAAGTAATCTGGGTGTGATGGCACATAACTTTAATCCCAGTACTGGGGAGCCAGAAGCAAACAGGTAGATATCTGTGAGTTTAAGGCCAGCCTAGTCTACATAGTGAGACCCAGCCTCAAAAAAATGCAATAAACAAAACAAAGAACAATAGAACCCACAAGAGGTCTTAGTGAGTAAAGTTCTTTCTGCCAAACCTGAATACTTGAGTTTTATCCTGAGACCCACAGAGTGGAAGGAGAGACCTAACTCTTGCAAGTTGTCCTCTGACCTTCATACAAATGCCACCATATACACACACACTCACACACACACACATAAATGTAATTTTAAAACTTTTTTTAATAAAGAAAATAAGCTGGGGCTGGAGAGATAGCCTAGCGGTTAAGAGCACCGACGCTCTTGCAGAGGACCCGGGTTCGATCCCCAGCACCCACATGGCGGCTAAGAACCGTCTGTAACTCCAATTCCAGGAGAACTCCAGTTCCAGGGGAATCCGAGACCCTCTTCTGACCTCCGCGGCATTGCACGACACGGGTGCACAGACCTGCATGCAGACAATACATTCATACACATACAAAAAAAAAAATAAAATAAAAATAAATAAAAAAATAAAGAAAATAAGCAAGTGGTAGAGAGAATACAGTGGGGCATTGACCCTAAGTAACTGCTGGTAAGAAAAGTGTAATAGGACGGTTATGGCAGAATGCATGATCTGGAATGGGATGGGGAGGGGTGGGGGAAGAGATAGGGGAATATGCCTGAACAGAAATGAAAAATGATGTATGAAATATACAAAACATCAATAACCAAATTTAAAAAAGAAATGTAACTTTTTAGTCCAGCAGCTAGGAAAATAAGTTTTAAGGTTCCTCAAAAAATATAGAGCTTCCATATGATCTACTGTTCTTTTTCTGAGTATATACTTAAAAGAATCAGAGTCAGCTTCTGTAAAGATTCCTGCACACCCATATTGATTGTGGCTCTGTTCACCATAGTGTAGCAATAGAATCTGCCTAGGTATTCAACAGTGGATGAATTGATGAGAAAAAAATGCACCATATATACAAAATGGAATTTTACTCAAGGACGAAGATGGCTGAAACTGGAGAGTATCATGTTAATTGAAGTAAATCAATCCCCTGTGATAAGTATCACATATTTTCTCTCATATATGGAATTCACAGAGAAGAAGTACATGAAATTATCAGAGGACTACTAATGACTTGGAAAAGAAAGGAAAAAGTTCAAGGTTCTAAGAACAAATGATTGTTGAGAGTACAGCCCAAAACAAGACATTTATATCACTCCCTCTCTCTATTGCATTGGGAACAGCACAAAAGACTGTGTAAAAATAATCTAAGAGCTAGAAGATAAGGGAAAGGGCTGTGGAACACTATCTTCTGGGCGTGACACAACCAATGAGATGATGACCTTGTAGCAGCTGAGGCTACTTGCACTGATTGAGCCTACAAAAGACTGGCCCTGTCAATATCAGTTGTGGATTGCAGAGGGCTGCAACCCCTCGCTAATAAAGTACTGGCAACTGAAAGATTATGGGAGAGTAGGAGGTATTTTCTTTAATTGGGTACTCACTGGTGAACCAACCAGACTTCAATTGATAGTTCCTAATTCCTGGTCACTCAGATGGCTTTGGTTATAATCAGTGCATTAAAAAAAAAGAAAAAGACATGAATGTGGGAAAGGGATTTATAGGAAAGCGTGAGAGTTCATATGGGTGGGAAATGAGAACAGTTAGAATGGATTTTATACATGCATGAAAATGTCAAATAAGACTGATCCAACAGATTCTCAAAATAACACAGGCTATTGCTAAAGCTCTTATTATCTCCCAGAACTAGAAAATAAGACCCTACTTCTCAAGACAGGACATACATCATAATGCTAGATAATGTGCATTCTGCTAAGGGAGAAAATCAATCAATGATCCAACCCAGCCCTAAAGCTCAATAACCATGATGACCTCAACAGCACACTCCCTCTATTTGTATAGTAATGACGCTGTTATCTGGGGTCTAATCAATGGCCATCTAATTGGATTTAAAACCTTCTCATTGGGAATGAATTCATGGGTGGCACTATAAACTCAGCCAAATGCACATGCCTGGAGAGGACATAGATCCTACAGAAAACCCTATATCTGTCATATCTCTAGACAAATGAAATTTCTTACCATATATAAATATGGAATGTTAGATTTACAGGCAAGGATACTATACACCACTCATCAAAGAAGCTACTCTGCAACAGACAGAGGCCACTGCAGAATCCCACAACTGGTCACACAGAAAATATACATCTGAAATATGCAAAATCCTAAGAGACACATCTTCATTTGAACCTCTACATATAGGACTTGTGGAACATGGTGGAATGAGGGGTACAGAGAAAATGGGTGCATCCTTCAGTTCTCACCAGTGAAGTTTCCTTATACAATTGAGTGCAATGCATATAGAGGGCCACAAGTAGCCAAGTTGTAAAGACTGGGAGCCTCCAAAGTGTATGTCCCTTGGTAAGACTCCTATATTAAACTTCACCCACCCATGGCTCAGGGATAATTTCAGAAGAGGGGTGGAAAGATTGTTAAGAGCCAGGGCTGGTTCAGGAATTTGGGGAAGTAGCTAAGGTTTTCAGACTGGATGCTTGCACGTGTGAACTTACAGCCATGTTGGGCCCATGCCACCTCAGACAAGATCCCAGAGTGGAGCAAGAGAAATGGATGGTGGGCTGACCCTGGACTAAGAACTGCTGGAGATTGATTACTGCTGAGTGAGTAAGAGTATGCCTTATTTAATATTTCTACAAGTGCTGACTAGACTCAAGTGGATGAATTTGCACAGAAGGACGTCTGAATTCAAAAGCTTAACCAGAAAGGGCTTAACATGGATGATGTAACACATGAGTTCTGATGGGGTATTGGAACATGGGGGAATCCTAAATTTGATTAGGGTACATTGTATGAAATGTACAAATGCTCAATACAAAATTTAAAAACACAAATTTAAATTAAAACATTGAAAGAACATGTCTGAGAAAACAATCCAGAGGCCCCTTGCCATTTTGCTGCAAGCTGCATCCAAAAGCCACTCAAACCCAGAAATCAGCGAAGGTGAGAATCCAGACACAATCAAAGTCACCCTGAGTGTGTCCTCCTGAGACCCCAGGGGTCCTCATTTCCATTTCTGTGTTCAGATTTGGGGACAACTGATCTTTGCAGCAAAATCCTTCTTGGCTTTTTGCCTCTCAGCTCTTTGCCTCTTTGGCCTCTCTAATGCACCAGGGAATGCCTTCTGGCCATGGACTTCGACCTACTTTTGCTGTCTACTATGGGGTCCCAACTATCAGTCACGAAAGATAGCCATTGACTTATCTTAGAAAAATCTCTCACAACCCACCTTTATCGAACTGAAACCTAAATATTTCGTCCGCTTATGCACCCAAATTTGGCCTAAATACCAACCCTATAACAGAAATTGTTTTGCCGGGATTCAGAACTTTCCATCCTGCCACTTTACTGGACTTACATAACAGGCTTAGGGAAGGGCATGGAGTTTGAGGATCTTTACTGTCTCTATCCTTGCTCTGGATCCTCTATTCTTTCTTCCCTGGATACCAACTACTTCCACATGATCTTCCCTTTACTGTGCCCCACTGCACTACTTAATTTTGAGGAACCTGGGTGGGCCTCTTGAGGCAGGAGTTGGGGGCAGTCCGGTGGGTGGCAGGGTCAGAACATGGCATGAGACTGGAGCATCCATATGGCGAGTCATGCACCAAGTGCTTATCGGTCTTCTTTTCTAAATAATTCGTCTTCTACCTTAGTAATTTTTTTCTCCTTTTGTTTTGCTCTGGACACTTTTCCCATATGTAATTTAAGGAATAGAAAAAAAGTTTTGAGAAAATCAGGATTTTCATATTCCAGCTGGTTATAGGTTTGATGGGTGTGCTCTTTCAACTTAACAAATGTAAAAAAAAAAAAGGTAAAGGTCTAAATAAATGTAAATGTTTACTACAAATTTGCTTTTTCTATGTGCTAAAACTACTAGACAATATAATTTAAAAAATACCACAAAGTGACAGACTGCTTAAATTAAGATATAAATTCAGAAAAATCAAAAGTAATTGATTGATAATTTACAGTACTAAGAGCTCTTCAAGAATTCCTTAAGAGTTAAAAAGGAAAATACTAAAATTTAAATAGTAACTTTACAAAAGGATGAAACTCCATGCTATATTAAAAATTCACATTTGTAAAGGCCACTTTCCTTCAGGAAGCTATACTCACACTGGGATATATATTACACTTTTTTTCCTTTTCTTTCTTTTCCTTGAAAAGCTCTTTTGTTTTTAATATCTATGCTTAAGCCTACATTAAAATGTCTTTATTATATTAGCTAGTCCTAAAATACCTTTCAGGAACTGAAGCCATGAATATTGGTTTGACTTGAGTGCAGGTCCCTAAAACTTGGGAGAACTCCTCAGGCTCCTAAGAATGCCAACTTCGCAGTTATGTCTCAGTCACTGCAAAAGTTTCTGGGTGTTGCTCTTGCTTGTGTTTCCTGTCTGTCATTTGTATAATCTACCCTCCTAAACGTGGTTTGCTTGTTCCTTTGTTTTCCTTTGCTTTTGATTTTCTGGCTGGAGAGCCACTTAAAATTCCCCTAGACTCATCCATACTCTGCTACCCGTGGTCAGATGCAACAGAAAATGGATTCTTCTAGGGTACATCATAAGAGCTGATTCCCCAAATGGTCTAAGCACCCCTCAAGACCAGCCTAAGACAAAAATGAGAGAACTGCCACACATTCAGATAACTACTTTGGTACTTTTTTAAAATTTGTAACCTAAAATCTTAAAATGCTTTCTTTACTGCCCTTTCTTTAGTCTCTGACTTTTGTAAAGCTAATAACTTACACAAAGAAAATTCTGTCGGTCTCAAATGTAAAGACATCCTCCATCCCCCAGTTACTTACCTCTTAAAAAGAAGAAGAGGTATTACCTCAAGTTTACAGGAGTAATTTCACCTTTTGTTCTTTTAGGCCATTAAGCCCTTCTTACATCTTTAGGAGATAGAGATATAAATTGCCTACCTTCCTCAACTCTGAATGCACCTATATTTCAAGTAATTCTGTCATGTGTGTGTATGATAATTGTTTTCATGTGTTGTTTCTCAAGACAAACTTTTTTTTTTTTAAATTAGGTTTATTGATGCTTTGTGCATTTCATACATTTTTCCAATTCAGTTCAGGCTTATTTCCCTTTCCCTCCCCCCCACCCCCACCCCATCCCAGATCATGCATTCTGCCATAACTGTCCTGCATCTTTCTCTCAGTTTTTTTTTTTTTTC
>VZQC01006430.1:1354917-1391431 GCA_009823505.1 Rhizomys pruinosus
TTTTTTTTTTCATTTTTAGCTATAAGTGATAATCCATGAGTACAAGCATCCTTCATGCAAAACCTATCTGCAGGCTGTTGTGCCTAAACACCTACAGCCTCACCATCCAGTGGGGGGTGACAGGTTGTTTGTTCAATCAAGTTGATCAAATGAGTGTCCAGACTACATTGCTGTAGTTTCACCATTCACCCCAATCGCAGCCCTTACATTCTACCACGCCCCCTCTTCCGCAGGTTGTTCCCTAGGCTTAGAAAAGGGGCACAGGTGGATGAGAGGTAAAACAGTCCACTCTCTGGAGCTGTTGACTTGGAGTCTGGTCAATTCTGGCTGTTTCCTTTCATGGGCTGACAGTTTGTCCAGGAATAACCTTTCGATCCTACTAATGAAGAACAAGACAAACTTTTAACAAACTGGCCACTTTAGTTTTTTACTCTGTCATTCTTTTTCATTGAGTGCGAAAATTATTGGTTTTATTTTTCTTTCTGGCATGCTCAATTAAAATGCACATGTGTGGATTTATAAATATATTTTGATGATATATTAAAAGGCCTGATATATATGTATACACACACACACACACAGACACACACACACAGACACACACACACACTGTCTTAAAAATTCCAGTACTCTAAACATCTTAAAATCTATTGAACTATAACTTTGGGTCTATTAAGTGTTTTGAAAAACTTTTTAAATGATGGTTGTTATACAAAACAGCATTCACTGAAATCATAAGATATAGATTTCATTAAGCTATAAAATTTAATGTTACGTTACATAGACTTTGATAAAGATTTACTTCCCCAAAAAGTTCTAATTAAATATATATTAATCAAAATTTACATTTCAACTGTATAATAGTCATAAGTAACAAAATCATTTCTATATGGAACTGTCAAATGTAAAGATTTTATTAAGAATAGATTATATGTAAATATATATATATAATATATACATATACAGGTTTGATAAAAATCTTTGTGCTACGTTTCTTTTTCACAATGAAAATTAAAGAAGATATAATCTCAACAAAGAGAAATTACAAAATTTTGATTACTAAAGTATATTTTATATAGGATTGTGTGTCTATGCACTAGTTTACATGAGCTTATGTTTTTTTAATAATTTACTTGGCATCAAATTGACATAAGTAAGTTCTCATGTAAAATGGAATTATTAAATTAGCAAACCTTCCATTCACATCATAGAAACTAAAAATTTAAGGAGAATGTTTCAAATCCCAGAAGACTTAGTTAACTTGGTTGGCCACATGAGCAGTATCCCAATTGAGGGTATTAAATCAGTGTAACACAATTAGAGGCAACTAAAAGTCCTAGAACATTTTGGGAGAATTGACAAGAGTTTTTAAGTTTAAATATTTACAAAATTCTTAAAAACATTATTGTTATGTTTCTTTTTATCTGAAAGCAGCTGTGTTGTTATAACGTAAATCTATTAACAGGCTCTAGAATTTACCTACCACTTACTTTCAGACTCTGTAATTACTGTATATGGGTGGAAGGTATGTATTCATATTTTAGAGTAATATAAAATTAAAGGGGGAAAATGTGAATTCCTAAACATATTTTGGAATTAACATACAGTTTATTCCCAGAGGTCATAATTTTGATGCATATGTGACTATTATATAGGCATTTTTTTGAGCAATACAAAGGGGAGGGAAAACCAACAACTTAAAGACTGGGTTAAAGAACTGAATGATACAGTTAAACTCTGCCGAAAACAACAAGCCTCTGCAGGGAAAATCTTTGGAAAGACTGAGAGAAAGAAACAAGACATGTATGGCAGAAGACATGAACAGGGGTGGGATGGGGGCAGGGAGAGGGGAATGTGTCTAAATTGGACTGAAAGATAATGAATGAAATACACAATTCATCAATAAAAGTATTTAAAAAACAAAAAGATAAGATATACATAATTATACAATTGTAGTCAAGATGTCATCTACTTGATCCTTGTCTCAATTCTGGTTCTATAACAGGTTCCTATTGCATGAAGATAAAAGTACATTTTAAGAGATAATTACTCCTGCTCCAGGATAACTGCTCTCATGAGATGTTAAACTCTGTATCCAATGATTCATTCTGAGGAATTTTTAATATTTTATCTATTATTTTTATTATGTGTATGAGTGTATTGCCTGCATGTAGGTAAGTGCACAGGTGTCATGCAGTGCTTTCAGAGGTCAGAAGAGGGCGTTGGATTCCCCTGGAACCGGGGGGTTGCAAAAGGTTGTTAGCCACAAGGTGGGGGCTTGGAATCAAACTTAGGTCCCCTTGATGAGCAGTCAGTGCTATTAACCCCTGAGCCATCTCTCTAGCCCCACATTTTAAGGATTTTTTTATTTATTTAATTTTTATTGATGCTTTGTGCATTTCATACATCATTTTCCAATTCAGATCAGGCATATTTCCCTTTCCCTTCCCCCCCCCACCCCATCTCAGATCATGCATTCTGCCATAACTGTCCTGCATCTTTCTCTGTTTTTTTTTTTTTTCATTTTTGAGCTATAAGTGATAATCCATGAGTACAAGCATCCTTCGTGCAAAACCAATCTGCAGGTTGTTGTGCCCAAAACCCCACAGCCCCACCATCCAGTGGGGGGTGACAGGTTGTTTGTTCAATCGAGTTGATCAAATGAGTGTCCAGACTACATTGCTGTAGTTTCACCATTCACCCCAATCGCAGCCTTTACATTCTACCACACCCCCTCTTCCACAGATTGTTCCCTAGGCTTAGAAAAGGGGCACAGGTGGATGAGAAGTAAAACAGTCCACTTTCTTTGGAGCTGTTGACTTGGACTCTGGTCAATTCAGGCTGTTTTCTTTCATGGGCTGACAGTTTGTCCAGGAGTAACCTTTCGATCCTACTAATGAAGCACAAGCAATTAGATATATAGGTATTAAAGCAGCACTAATAGTTATGGTAGGTTACTTTGGCATAGACACCTATGTTTGGATGATATGTTAATCCATGAATTACATTTTTCCCCCGTTAAATATGACTGGGTCTACATTTTAAGGATTTTAAAGCCACTACTGCCTCTTTAAAACTAATACACAGGCACAGAGCTTAGATGACGGACTTCCCAAGACCACCAGAAGCACAGGTAGGAGCCAGGCACTTCAGCCAGGCGGATTGTTGGATACATCTATCTCTGGGTTGTTGGATAATTGTTTTGTTGGTTGTTTGGATAGTTAAATCATTCTTTTGTGTGGCTGTCAGGGTGGCGTCATGCTGCTAGCTGATATTAAAGGTGGGCTTGTTGCCACTGTGAGACTTGAGTGCACAGAGCTTAGATCAGGGACTTCCCAAGACCACCTGAAGCACAGAGTACTGGAGCGCAGGCTAAGCCAGGCATATCCCCCCAACGCCCCTCAATGGAATTGCTGATGGAGTGTCCAAGTGGATTTTTTGGAGAACCTTTAAAACAGAAAGGGAAGAGGGAGTTAGACTTCCAACATATAAACAAAATTGAAAGCCTGAAACCTAGACAATCAACACTCCATAAATAAGGAGAAAAAATAGGCATCTGAAGGAGGCAAGCAAAGTAAGCTTTCAACACAGCGAAGAGGCATTTGTGATTTGCATCAGAACGCAGGCAAAAAGGGAAATCCACATGCCAGGGACATGAAAAAGAGACAACATGGGAAAGTTGCAAGATAATTCCACACCAAGCTCTACCAATCCTGTGGGAGATTCCTACAGTGGGATCCCCCTGGGGGTGACCCAGGACACAGATCTTAGAAGAACCATTGCAGACCTATTCAGAGAAATTAAAGAATATAAAGAACAAGTCAGAGAAATAAGGAGAGAGAATGAAAAACTCAAGAAAGAGGGAGACAATGACAAACTTTGGAAAGAAATAAAGAGAGAGAATGACAAACTCTAGAAAGAACTAGAACGAGAAAATGACAAACTCCATAATGAAGTGGAAACACTGAAAAAGGAAGCCAACCAGTGAAGCAAGGAGCTACAAGAAGAGATTGAGATGCTCCAAAAGGAAGTGGAAATACTAAAGAAATCACAGGCTGAAATGAAAAAGGAAATAGAAAACTCATCCAACTAAGAGGAAAGGAATGAAAAAAGCCTCAGAAATAGAATGGAGGAAGCAGAACAAAGAATATCAGACCTGGAAGATAACAAAGAACAACTAAAAAGCTCAAGTAAAGATTATGAAAAATTCAAAAATACACAAAAGGAGAACAACCAGGAAATAAGGGACACTATGAAAAGATCAAACCTCTGTGTCATAGGAATAGAGGAAGGAGAAGAATCCCAAGAGAATGGTATTGATCAGATCTTCAACAGAATAATAGATGAAAATGTCCTCAAACTAAAAAAAGACAAACCCATACAAATACAAGAAGCACATAGAATTCCAAACAGACAAGATCAGAAAAGAAACTCCCCATGCCATATCATAGTTAAAATTCTAGATGACCAAAAGAAAGACAATTCTGAAAGCCACAAAAGAAAAACAACAAGTTGCATATAAGAGGAAACCCATCAGAAATACAACTGACTTATCAGTGAAAACTATGAAAGAAAAAAGAACATGGAACAAAACATTCCCAGTGTTAAAGGACTATAGATGCCAATCCAGGTGAATATACCCAGCATAAATGCCAATTATAGTTGAAGGAGAGAGAAAAATCTTCCATGACATAAACAAGATTATAGAAAACATGTCCAGAAAACCAACCCTTCATCAAATACTTGAAGCAATTCAAAGGGCAGAAGAGAGGAGCAACTATGCCCAGGGATCTAGAAAGAGAAATTAATAAAAACATAACTGCAGAAGTAGAAACTTAGACTAAAAATGGAAACGGATAATAAGGAAGCAACATGCATCTTTCAATTATAACCTTAAATATTAATGGACTAAACTCCCTAACCAAAAGACATAGACTGGGAGATTGGATTAGGAAACAAAACCCATCTATATGCTATTTGCAAGAAACCCATCTCATTCTCAAGGATAGGCACCAACTTAAGGTGAAGGGGTGGAAAAAATATTCCAAGAAAATGGTACCAAAAAGAAAGCAGGTGTTGCTATTTTAATATCAGACAAAATAGACTTCAAAGTGAAAGAAATCAGAAGAGACAAAGAGGGCCATTACATCTTTATCAAAGGAACAATTGACCATGAAGATTTCACAATCATGAATATATATGCACCAAACTCTGGTACACCAAATTTTATAAAGATAATTCTCCAGGACCTTAAGGCACAGATTAACCCCATCACACTCATAGTAGGGGACTTCAATACCCCACTAAGTCCTTTGGACAGATCAACAGGACAAAGAATAAAAAGAGAGGCATCTGAACTGAATGATACAATACACCAAGTGGACCTCACACATATGTACCAAATATTCCACCAAAATACCAGAAAATACACTTTCTAGTCAGCACTCCATGAAACATTCTCTAAAATCTATCACATACTGGGACACAGAAAAAATCCTCAACAAATACAAAAAGATTGAAATAATTTCATAGATTCTCTCAGACCAGAGTGCAATAAAGCTCAATATCAACACCAGAATAAGCCCTCCTATCTACAAGAACACATTGGAGACTAAACAACACTCTCCTGAATAATGAATGGGTCAAGGAAGAAATAAAGAAAGAAATAAAAGCATTCCTGGGATTGAATGACAATGATAATACAGCACAACAAAAACCTATGGGATACTTTAAAAGCAGTTCTAAAAGGGAAGTTTATAGCCCTGAGTGCCTACATCAGAAAAACAGAAAGAGCACAAGTGAATGATCTAACACTGTAGCTAAAAACACTTGAGAGACAACAACGAATGCACCCTAAACGAAACAGACAGGAAGAAATAACAAAAATCAGAGCAGAAATCAATGAAATAGAAACAAAGAAAACCATACCAAAAAAATCAATGAATCCAAAAGTTGTTTCTTTGAGAGAATAAACAAGATAGACAGACCTCTAGCCCAGTTAACCAAAAGAAAGAAAGAGCAACTCCAAATCAATAGAATTTGTGATGAAAAGGGAAACATCACAAGATCCAGACAATCATATGGGGCTATTTCAAAAACCTATACTCTACTAAGTTTGAAAACCTAGAAGAAATGGACAAATATCTGAAATCCTGGGAATCACCAAAGCTTAACCAAGAAGAGATTGACAGCTTAAACAGACCCATAATACATGAAGAATTTGAAGATGTAATAAGACACCTCCCAACTAAAAAAAGCCCAAGCCCAGCTGGGCGTGGTGGCACACGCCTTTAATCCTAGCACTTGGGAGGCAGAGGCAGGTGGATCTTTGTGAGTTCAAGGCCAGCCTGGTCTACAGAGCGAGTTCCAGGACAGCTGGGGCTACAGGGAGACCCTGTTTGGAAAAGACCAANGGTAACAAAAAAGAAAGCAGGTGTTGCTATTTTAATATCGAAAAAATAGAACTTCAAAGTGAAAGAAAAATAAGAAGAGACAAAGAGGGCCATTACATCTTTAAATCAATGAAATTGACCATGAAATTTCGGTCACAATCATGAAGATTATGCAAACAAATTTCAAAAAAAGAAAACAACCAAATTTTATAAAGATAATTCTCCAGGACCACGAGTCACACTGATAGTACACTCATAGTAGGGACGTCAATACCCCACTAAGTCCTTTGGACAGATCAACAGGACAAAGAATAAAAGAGAGACATCTGAACTTAATGATACAGTACACCAAGTGGACCTCACACATATGTACCAAATATTCCACCAAAATACCAAAGAATAATACACTTTCTATTCAGCACTCTAACTACTCCATGAACATTCTCTAAAATCTATCACATACTGGGACACCAGAAAAAATCCTCAAACAAATACAAAAAGATTGAAATATTGCATAGAATTCCTCCAGACCAAGTGCAATAAAGCTCAATATCAACACCGAGATAAGCCCTACTAATATAAACCAGAACAACATTGGAGACTAAACAACACTCTCTCTCCTGAATAATGAATGGGTCAGGAAAGAATAAAGAATAAATAAAAGATTCCTGGGATTGAATGACAATGATAATACACACAACAAAACCTTGGGATACTTTAAAGCAGTTCTAAGAAGAGGAGGTTATAGAGCCCTGATGCCCCTACAATATCAGAAAAAACAGAAGAGCCACAAGTGAAAATGAATAAATGATCTAAAACACTTGAGAGACAACAACGAATGCACCCTAAACGAACAACAGGAAGAAATAACAAAAATCAGAGCGTAAATCAATGAAATAAAAACAAAGAAAAACAATACAAAAAAAATCAATGAATCCAAAAGTTGTTGCTTTGAGAGAATAAACAAAAAAGACAGACCCTCGAGAGCCCAGGTTAAACAAAAGAAAGAAGAGCAACTTCCAAATCAATAGAAGTTGTGATGAAAAAGGGAAACATCACAAGATCCAGACAATCAGATGGATTGGGCTATTTCAAAAACCTATACTCTACTAAGTTGTGAAAACCTAGAAGAAATGGACAAATATCAGAAATCCTGGAATCACAAAAGATTAACCAAGAAGAGATTGACAGCTTAAACAAGACCCATAAGACATGAAGAAGTTGAATATGTAAGTAAGACACCTCCCAACTAAAAAAAGCCCAAGCCAGCTGGGCGTGGTGGGCACACGCCTTTATCCTAGCACTTGGGAGGCAGAGGCAAGGTGGATTTTGTGAGTTCCAGGCGCCTGTCCTACAGAGCGAGTTCCAGACAGCTGGGGGATACAGGAGACCCTGTTTTGGAAAAGGACAAAAAAAAAAAAAAAAAAAAAAAAAGCACAAGCCCAGATGGCTTTTCACTGTGCATCACTTGCAGAATTCTATAAAAACATTTCAAAAATATTTCAAAACAAAACATTATTACTCAAATTGTTCATACATAGTTATTCAGATGAAAATCTCCCAGATTCGTCTAGAAGCCAGCATCACTCTAATAATAACCAAACCAGCAAAAGATACAACCAAAAAGGAGAAAACTATAGACCCAACTCATTAATGAACACAGATGCAAAAATTATCAATTCTCAACAAAATACTTGCAAACCGCATACAGACTCACAAAAAAAAAAAAAAAAACAAAAAGATCATCCACCAGTACCAAGTTGGATTCATACCAAAAATGCAGGGAGAGTTCAGCTAACAAAAATCCATTGAATAAGATCAAAAAACACAATAATGGACGAAAGACAAACCACATGATTATCCTCAATTGACGCAGCAAAAGCCTTTGACAAAATCCAACTATCTCTTTATGCTTAAAGTCTTTAGAGCGAATTGGTTTGGAAGGAGGTGCGGTTGGCCTCAATGTAATCAAAGCCAGATACAGAAAACCCACAGCCAATATCATCCTAATTGGAGAAGAGACAGAATCATGCCCCTTAAAGTTAGGAACTTGGCAATTGGAAAATTGGAAGTCACGCCATCTCCCTTTTTGCTGAATATATGATTGTTTACAAAGGGATGCTAAAACTCCACAGAAAACTTCTAGAAATTGATTAAGAGGTTCAGTAAAGTGCAGGATACAAACTTAACCCAGAAAAATCAGTAGCCTTTTTTTATACCAACAACAAGCTATTGAGGAAGGAATTCAAGGAGCCTTCCCACTCACAATATCCTCAAAAACAATAAGATACCTAGGAACAACCCTAATCAAAGAAACCAAAGATCTCTACAAAAAAAAAAAAAAAAAAAAAAAAAAAAAAACTTTAAGGCCACTGAAGAAGGAAATTGGAAGAGATATCAGAGGATGGAAAGACCTCCCATTCTCTGGGATTGGGAAACGTAACCATAGTAAAAATGTCCATTCAACCCCACCCCAACTAATATACAGGATTAAAACAGATCCCAGTTAAAATCTCCCGAGTTTCCGTCACGCGTTGGAAAAAAAGTCCATTTAATTCATATGGAAAACAAAAACCCCAAATACCAAAGCAAACCCGGAGGCAAAAAGAGCAAGACAGGGGGGAATCTCTATACCAAACTTCAGCTACACGACAGGGCTATAGGTCATAAAAACAGCTTGGTCTGGAAACAGAAACGACCTGTAGACCATTGGAACAACACTGAATATCCAAACTTGAAGCACATAACAATTTTCACATACAAATTTCAGCCACCTCAGATTTGATAAAGGGGGCCAAGAGCCAATGGAGGAAAGACAGCATCTTCAGCAAAGTGGTGTTGGCAAAACTGGATCACAACCACTTGTTGAAGAATAAAGGTAAAACCCTACCTCTCAACACTGTACCAAAAGTCAACTCCAGATGTATCAACGACCTCAAAGTGAAACCTAAAACTCCGAAGGTGACAGAAGAAAAAGTTGCAGCAAACTACAAGACATAGGTGGGAGGAAAAGACTTCTTAAATCTGACAGCAACTGCACAAGAATAAGATCGACAATTGACAAATGACCTCAATTAAACTCAAAAGCTTCTGTACAATCAAAAGGAACACTCAAGGAAGTGAAGAAAACCCCCACTGAGTGGGAGGAAACCGTCACCACAGAAACACCTGACAAAGCTTGTTTTTTCCTTTCCAGAATAATAGAAACTACTCAAAAAAATCAAAAAAAAACAAAAGAAGAAAGAAACAAATTACCTACTCAATAATGGAGCAAAGACCTGAACAGATACTTCACAAGTGAGGAATTAGAGATGTCTGAGAAACATCCTAAGAATGTTTCAACATCACTAATCATTAAGGAAATGCAAATCAAAAACCACTTTAAGATATCAATCTTTACTCCAATAAGACTGGCTAGGATCAAGGAAAACAAATGATACCAAGTGCTGATAGAGGTTGAAGGGAAAGAGGAACACTCATCCAGCTGCTGGTTGGAATGTAAAACTTGTACAACCACTATGGAAATCCATGTGGAGAAACAAGGGAAACTCAAGATGAGCTTACGACCTGACCCAGTCATACACCTGGGTATTACCCACAAGACTCATCCTAAAACAGAGATAAATGCACAGCCATATTTACTGAAGCGCTGGTTAACAGTACAAAAAAGCTGGGATCAACCCAAGGGCCCCCCTCAAACTGACAAGTTGATAGAGAAAATGTGGTTTTACATTTACAACAATGGGTCGACTTATCAGCGTAAAGAAAGAGACATCATGAACTTTGCAGGTAAATGAATGAAAATAGAAGATAAACATTATGTTTCAGTGCATTAACACCAGTCCCCCCCAAAAAAACAAACGAATGGGATCCCTCATCTGTGGGAGCTAGCAGCAATTACCTAGTAATTATTTCTTGTGCAGGGCTCCATGAGCTTTGGCCAAGTAGTTGAGAGTGGTGCATATTAGAAAAAGAACAATAACACAACAACAACAGCAACATAAAGACTGTGTCAAAAAACTGAATGAATGGTGAACTTTTGCTCAAAATAGTTAACTTCTATATATCAAGAAATGTTGAGAAATACGGAGAAAAAGATGAAAAACATGTATTGGCAGAATCAGAGGTCTGGTGGGGTGGGGGGGATAAGGAAGGCAGGACCGGGTATAGATTTTTATTTGTAACATATTATATATAAGATATATATATATATATATCTATATAAGACAATAAAAGGAAAAAAGATAAAAAACTGACAAACAGGTTTTGTTCAAAGTCCATACATTTTGCTAAGCCGATGCAAAATATTTATAAATAATTTTTTAAAATGGTCATTTTGGGCTGTGAAGATGGGCCAGTGGTTAAGAGCGCCCCCCCGGGGGGGGGGACCGCTCTTACAGGGACCCGGGTTCGATCCCCCAGCACCCAGATGGGCGGCCAAGAAACGTCTGAAACCCAATTCCAGGAGAACTCTCCAGTTCCAGGGGAATCTGACAACCCTCTTCTGACCTCTGAGACAGCATTGCACGTCACCGTTTCACACAACTTGCATGCAGACAGACAAGTCATACACATACAAAATAAATAAAAGTTTTTAAAAATTTGAAAAAAATGGGTCATTTAAAAATTTGCTTTGATGTTTACAAAGACATTAATTTTATAGATAATGTTAATGTGATGCATTATAATAGTAATATTTGTGAAAATAATTCACTTGGGGCTTTCAATTTTAAAAGAAAAATATGTATAGCAAATACTAAATGCTTTTTAACAGAAATAATTTAAAACTGCCTGCTATAACAAAACAGGACTATAGAATATGTTTGTATTGTATTTGTGTACGGTTAAATATCCCAGTGGTGTCATATGTATGGGTTTTATACTTCAAACTATATATTCTTGGATTTTCATTTAATATAGGCCTACTACTCTACTCTGATTTTGTCTCTTCAGCCTCTTCAGATACTCTTGTGCTGTGCAGCAGTGGCTCTATGTGAGGATACACAAAATATGATGTGTACAGGATAATGCCTCATACCAGTCAGATGTCCATTTGTTATTGTGTTTGTTAACAACCCTTTATGTCTTAGTGTTATAAGCCATTAAACTGAAAAAATAAAATAAAATTAGCTTAGTAAAATGTGTTATAAATTTTATTTCAAAGAAAAACAGTCAAGCTGAAATTATATTTTTAGACTGTATCCAAGTACTTCTAATCTGGTTCTGTACTAAAAAATTAAAAGAGGGTCTGGAGAGATGCCTAAGCGGTTAATACGGCCGACTGCTCTTACGAGGAACCCGGGGTTCCATCCCTCATCACATACATGGCGGCGGAGAGCATCTTGACCTCCAGGTCCAGGGGAAACCGACAGCGCCTTCTGACTTCCGAGGCAGTGCACGACACGGGTCACAGACCTACATGCAGACATTAACATTCATACACATACAAGAAATAAGTTTAAAAAATTGTTAAAAACAAAATAAAAATTAAAAAAAAAAGACAAAAAAAAGTTCAAAGAGATGAACTTTAAGATTCTCATGTGCCTACTTCGCCTGAAAACTCATCCATAAGGAGTTCAGAGATGCTGGCTGGTACTCATTTTAACTAATTGATAATCCAGTACTCAGAAGTAAGTGAATAGCTTTCTTAGTTTTTGTACTTTAAACTTTCTAATTAGATATTTTAAGTGTTTTCGTGATATTTTAAAACGTTTTCATTTCACTGGTATGTCCTAAATGAATAAAATAACTAAATTTGGTTTTAAATTCAGTTAAAAAGGTAGCCTGTTGTTTTCCTTTCATTAAGGATTTGTTTTGTTATATATTGCTTACCCAGTAAGCCTAACTACTCAAAACTAAGTTTTTTCATAACATCATAGTATTAGTTACTTTTTCCTTAAATAAGAATTGTTCATTTACATAGAATATATATATATAATATATATATTATTATAGATGAATATATACCACACACACACAACACCACAAACAGCACACACACAAACATATATACCCAAAATGTGATTTTTGGTCAGAAGGAGGAACTGGAATGATAGTTCCCAGAAAAACTGCTTCGAGAAACAGAAAATCTACACAGCTGATTCACTTATTAGAACTTCAGTGATTGTGGAGAGGCTGGAATTTTGCAGGTCAAGAGCCTACTTACCATTTATCTTGGGCTTGGGCCATCTTTATGGCCCCCAAACAGCCAACTCCCTTGCCACCTGTTTTCTGACTTAATAAGCATTTGACTAACATATGAAACTTTGGGGAATGTATTACCTTAGCGGACCACCTCTCTGCCCAGAGAGACCAATATTTTGCAGATGAATGTGCTTATTTGGGGACTGATGAATCCTCTTCCTGTGCCAATCTAACATACTTAAAACAGCTCAGGACATGCCTAATCCTACAGAATAGGACTGGGAATGAAGGAATAGAATTCTGAGGACAACTGTTTAAATTGGCCAAGACTGGGAAATTCGCCCTCCCTCACCATCCTTATAGAATCCCCTTGTTTGTCATGAGAAATGGGGTAAAAATCCCAACCCAACCTACATAACCTTTGGGAATTGATGGCCGCTGTGAGCTCTGGGTAAGAACGGTGTCTTACAGGGCTGGGACTCTTGAAGGACATTGGGGACAAAAATCATACTCTGTAGACCATATAACAAATACTACACACATACACACACACACACACACACACACACACACACACACAACCACAAGTGTGTGTGCCCCAATTTGGAATAGTGTGGAAAGAAGACAAGTACAGATATCAAATAGTCTAATGATAAATTAAATTTTACTATAAGGGGGGGGGGGGGGAACTCACTCCCAGGTCATATACAAACCCTTCATGGATAGGGAAGTTGGGCCAAGAAGCCCCAGCACAGTGAGAAATTATGACAATTGATGGCTAGAGCTGTTTTTCCTTAAGGGTGTGATTCTAGATAGTTTGAGCATGCTCCAGAACATGGAACTACATTCAGGAGCATTTGGGGAACACATATCAAACCTGATAGGCCTTAAAAACTAATAATTGAGGACACGAAGTTGAGGAGGGAAGGGGAAATTAAGGGTTGGATCTCTCTAGGAAGATAGGGAAGGGGCATCTAAAAGTGTAAAAATATATTCCAATTCAAAGATATCAATAAAATTTTTTAATTAGGCAAGGTGTAGTTGTGCACTCCATTAATCCCAACACTTTGGAGGCAGAGGCAGGCAATTGCTGTAACATAAAGGCCACTTTGGTACATGCCAGTTCTAGGCCAGTTGTAGCTACAAAAAAGTGAGAGATTAGGTTTTTTATATATCTTTAAAATTATTTTAGTAGTTTGTTAGGTATAATGAGTGTAATGGAAGGCATGTAGGTTGTTGCATCTGTGTCAGGCAATGCCATGGAGTCAGAAGAGGGTGTCGGATTCCCCTGGGAACTGGAGGTAAAGACGGTCTGAGCTGCCATGGGGTGCTGGGAATTGGATCATCCCAGGCCTCTGCAAGAGCAGCCAGGGCTTTAACTGCTGAGCCATCTCTCCAGCCCCCCGCCCCCCCCGTTTTTTTTTTTTTGTTTGAGAACCTAATGGTTAATGAAATACACCATATAAACATTATGGCAAATTTTTATATGTTGGTCAAGTTATTTAACCAAAAGGTTTAAAAAATATCATGTCATGATAATAAAACATAGATTTTGCTTTTTATGCACATTCATTGAGTGAACATCAATTTGATAAATTTTGCTGTTGCTTGGTGGAAAAGGAATGATTCATGTCCTGCAATGATTGAAGGGCTCAGTACAACTTATCTTTTATGTTAAATGAAATGAGTAAAAATTGGCCTGGTTTTGTGAGTCCATATTTGGATAATTTATGACAACAATCTATGAATTTAAAACCTTAGTCATCTATAATCTACATTTATTGCATAGAAAACAGTCTTTAAAAGGTGTCACTGTTTTTTTTTCTTCCCATAAATTGGCAACTCTACACACAGTTCCAGAAAGTTGTAAGTCTGTTTAAATTTCAAGCAAGCAAACTATATTGAGTAATTTTTTTCTTATTCCAACTGCTTTTACCAGCATTTACTCTTTTAAATTAAACTTTTTTGGGGGAGGGTTTTTTTTTTTATTTATTTTAATAAGGCTTTCCCCCTTTTTCATTTCATATGCACAGAACGGTAATGAAAGCTGTGATTCGATACAAACTTCATGAAAAATATTATTGGTTTTAAAAATTAAACTGAGTTGGTTGTGTTTGAAATAATAGGCCTGTCCCCATTTTGCAGCTGGAGCATTGCTGCATGTTTCACAGTGACTTTATTTCAAAACTTATCTTAATATAATAACAATATCTACACTGTATTTTCTACAAATGGTACAAAAACACACAAAGCAAATGATACAGGTATAAGAACTTTACAATTAACATAAGGCATATAATCATATTATCAGAATCAAAAATAGTTTCCACAAAATATACTTCACTCTTCATATATTAATTTTTGTCAAACATCAAAATACAATTTCCAAAATAGTACATATAAGTCTCAAAATTCTATAACATTGTGAAAAACTATTCTTATTTACCACATGTCCAACATTAAAGCAATATGTACATTTAATAAAGAGGACATTTCTGAGCTCTGTTTACAAACCCTCCTGAAACAGTCATGACTTTTACAGAAACATTATTAGAACACTTCAAACTTGTTTGCACTAAAAGAGTAAAACTACTTATATGAACTATAAAAATAGAAAAGGCACCTTAAACATTATAAATCTATATTTAAATTACCTGCTTTCCTAAAACAATGATATAAAGATCATTCCTATTGGTGTAGTAGTGTACAGAATACTCTTAGAACTTTTACTTGGACCTGGGCAACTATATTTAGATGTTTTTTTAGTTTATTTTCCCAGTCCCTGAGCATAAGTTTGTACATGGACATTTTCTGTTATGTTAAGTAAACATTGCCTTTGAACTGATACATGAATGATGCCTTTAAGCAAAATATTTATGGATACAACTTGCTTAGTTTTCAAGTAAGACATTCTAATTATTTTCTTTTGGTCAGATGACTTTTTTTTACGTGTACTGAAACAATATTCTCTGATTTTTCTCACCTTCAGAGGTTAATTTTTTAATAAGACTATTCCTAATAGTGTTTTAAAAATATTTTTGGTATATCCAATTGCCATTTTGAGTCTTATATGGGGAAATACAATTCAAAGGTGTGGCCCCAAAGAATCAGATTCAGTTTCACATCATTCAATTATTCAGGGATATATGTTCTGGATGGATTAGCTTGAGTAACCGGAGTTTCCTTTGTTTTTGCATCCCCAACACGTTCACAGAACAATCAAAAAGACTTTAAAAAAGAAAAAAACCTTTTGTAACTGGGAATACTTTTTGAACATAAAAAATTACTACCACTGATTTCATGCAACCTAAACAGGGACTAGGTAGGGCTTAACAATTTAGTCATAAGCAGAATGAAACAGTGCTACTCAATTAAATCTAATGGTAGTGTAGAGGTGTAAGGTCGAAGTAGTTTTTAAATGTATATGTCACCTGTTTTGAAATAGCAGAATGTCTTAAAGAGGAAGCAAATGTTTTATTTAGTTTTTTTGTTTTTTTTTTTTTTTTGTCGTTTCACTGGGAGATTGTATTAGGAAAAAAAAACCCATCTATATACTATTTGCAAGAACCCCATCTCATTCTCAAGGATAGGCACCAACTTAAGGTGAAGGGGTGGAAAAAATCTTCCCAGAAAATGGTACCAGAAAGAAAGACAGGTGTTGCTATTTTATATCAGACAAAAATAGAATTCAAAGTGAAAGAAATCAGAAGAGAAAAGAGGGCCATTTACATCTTTATCAAGACCAATGACCATGAAACTTTCACACATGAATATATATGCAACCAAACTCTGGTACACAAATTTTATAAAGATAATTCTCCAGGACCTTAAGGAACAGATTAACCCCATCACACTAATAGTGGGGGACTTCGGGACTTCAATACCCCACTAACTCCTTTGGACAGATAACCGGAACAAAGGATAAACAGAGAACCATCTGAACTGAATGATACAATCCACCAAATGAACCTAACAGACACCTACCAAATATTCCACCAAAATACCGAAAAATACACTTTCTAGTCAGCACTCCATGAAACATTCTCTAAAATCTATCAAATACTGGGACCCAGAAAAACTCCTAACAAATACAAAAAGATGAAATAATTTCATAGCTTTCTCTCCACCAGAGTGCAATAAAGCTCATTTTGAACACCAGAATAAGCCCTCCTATCTACAAGAACAATTGGAGGGATAAACAACACTCTCCTGAATCATGAATGGGTCAAAAGAAATAAAGAAAAGAATAAAAGCATTCCTGGGAGAATGACAATGATAATACCGCACAACAAAAACCTATGGGCATACTTTAAAAGCAGTTTCCTAAAAGGGAAGTTTTATACTCCCTTGAGTGCTCCATCAGCCGAAAAAACAGAAAGAGCACAAGTGCATGATCTAACACTGTAGCTAAAACCACCCCCTTGAGAGACAACAACGAATGCACCCTAAAACGAAAACAGCCAGGAAGAAATAACAAAAAATCAGAGCAGGAATCAATGACATAGAAAAAACAAAGAAATCCTTACAAACAAAATCAATGAATCCAAAGTTGTTTTATTTGAGAGAATTAAAACAAGATAGACAGACCTCTGCCAGTTAACAAAAGAAAGAAAGAGCAACCTCAAATCAATAGAATTTGTGATGACAAGGGAAAAATCACAAGATTCCAGACACTCTATGGGGGCTATTTCAAAAAACCTATACTCTACTAAGTTTGAAAAACCTCGAAGCAAATTGGACAAAAACAATATCTGAAAATCCTGGGCCTCACCCAAAGCTTAATCCAGAAGAGATGGACAGCTTAAACAGGCCCATAATACATGAAGATTTGAAGATTTAATCAAAGGGGGGTTGGAAACCCCAACTAAAAAAAAGCCCAAGCCCAGCTGGGAGTGGTGGTGCACACGCCTTTAATACTAGCACTTGGGAGGCAGAGGCAGGTGGATCTTTGTGAGTTCACGGCCAGCTGGTCTACAGAGCGACGTTCCAGGCCGCTGGGGCTACAGGGAGCCCCTGTTTGGAAAAGACCAAAAAAAAACAAAACAAAAAAAAAACGCACAACGCCCAAATGGTTTCACTAAAGAATTCTATAAACATTTCAAAATATTTTATCAAATCATTATTACTCACATTGTTCAGCGGGATCAGAGGGAATTCTCCCAAATTTATTCAATGAAGCCAGCATCACTCTAAACCAAAACAAGGCAAAAGATACCACCAAAAAGGAGAATATAGACCCATCTCATTAATCACATAGAAGCAAAAATTCTCACCAAAATACTTGCAAAAACCGCCTACAGACTCACAACAAAAAGATCATCCACCATGAACCAATTGGCCTCATACAAGAGATGCAGGGATTGTTCAGCATACAAAAATCAATGAATATCAAAAAACACATAAATGGGACTGAAAGACACAACACCACATGATTATCTCAATTGACGCAGAAAAAAAAGCCTTTGACAAAAATCCAAACATCTTTTATGCTTAAAGTCCTTAGAGGGAATTGGTTTGGAAGATCATTCCTCACTGTAATCAAAACCATATACAAAAAAACCCACAGCCAAAGCATCCTAAATGGAGAAAGAGAAGAATATCCCCTTAAGTTAGGACGTTGGCAATTGGAAAAAATTGAAGTCACGCCATCCCTTTTTGCTGGATGATACGATAGTTTACCTCAAGGGATTTAAAAACTCCACAAGAAAGCTCCTAGAAATGGATTAGAGAGTTTCAGTGAAGTGGCAGGTACAAAATTAACCCAAAAAATCAGTAGCCTTCTTTACACTGAAGAGGACTACAGGAGCCTTCCACTCACAATAGCCACAAAAACCAATAAGATACCGTAGAACAACCATAGCAGAGTCACCAAAGAATCTCTACAAAAAAAAAAAAAAAAAAAAAAAAAAAAAAAACAAACTTAAACCCTGAAGAAGGAAGATTGAAGAAATATCAGAAGATGGAAGACCTCCCATGCTCATGGCATTGGGAAACTTAGACTAAGTAAAAAAATGTCATTCGTACCCAACTCAATTTACAGATTCAACACGATCCCAGTTAAAATTCCAAGAGTTTCTCAAGGCTTGGAAAAAATCCTTAATTTCCCATATGGAAAAACAAAAAACCCCAAATGAGCCAAAGCCAACCCTGAGCAAAAAGAGCAATACAGGGGGGGATCTGCTATACAGACTTCACAGCTAACATACAGGCTATAGTCAAAAAACCGAGCTTGGTACTGGAACAGTAAACAGACCTCTTGACCAATGGAAACAAACTGAATATCCACGCTGAGCAACATACAATTTCAGCCACCTCATATTTGAAAAAAATAGGGAAAAGACACAATGGAGAAGGACAGACATCTTCAGCAAGTGTGTTGGCAAACTGGATACACCGATTGTTGAAGAATAAAGGTAAAACCCTATCCTCCTCACCCTGTACAAAAGTCAACTCCAGATGGATCAAAGACATCAAAGGTGAACCCGAAAAATCTCCGAAGGTACAGAAGAAAAAAGTGGCAAAGCCTAAAGGACAAGTGTCGGAGAAAAGACTATCCTAATAGATCGACAAGCAACGGCACAAGAAATAAGATCGGACAATGGCAAAATGGACCTCAGCAAACTCAAAAGCTCTCTGTACATCAAAAGGAACACTCAAGGAAGTGAAGAAGAATCCACAGAAGTGAGGAAACCTTCCCACAGAAACATTCTGACAAAGCATTGTTTTCCGAATTATATAAACTAACTCAAAAAAACAAAGAGAAAGAAGACACAATGACCTAGACTCAATATGATGGAGCAAAGACCTGAACAGAGACTTCACAAACAAGATAGTGAAAAGAATGATAGAAAATCTAAGAATGCAAAAAAAAAAAAACATCACTAAAAAGAAGGAAATCAAAACCACTTTAAGATATCAAACTCTCACTCCACATAAGCTGGCTAGATCAAGAAACACAATGATACCAATCTGTGAGAGGTTGAGGGAAAGAGGAACACTCATCCACTGCTGGTGGGTAATGTAAACTTGTACAACACTATGGGAAAAAAAGCAGTGTGGAGAACCATTGAAGACTCAACATGAGCTGTACCACCTGACCGCAGTCATACCACACCTGGTATATACCCACGACTCATCTTACCGCAGAGAACATGCACACCAGTTTTATGCAGCTCTGTTCACAGTACCAAAATAGCTGGATCCAACCCAAATGCCCCTCCCCTGACAGTTGCATCAGAGAAACATGTGGTCACATTTCACCACATGGAGTTTCTATGCGCAGTAAAGAAACGCTGACTCATGAACTTTGCAGGTAATGAATGAAACTAAAGAATTATGGTAAGTGAATTAAGGACACAGTCCCAAAAACACAAACGATGGATCGCCCTCATCGTGGTGCTAGCATCAATACCTAGTAGTATTCCTTGTGAGGCATTTGAACAGCTTTTGGCCAAGTAGCTGAGAGTGGTGGCATATTAGAAAGAACAATAACAAAACAACAACAGCAACAGTAAAGACTGCGTCAAAGAACTGACTTGAAATAGGTGAACCTCTGCTTGAAATAGTCTAACTTCTACTATCAAGCAATTTTGAGAAAGACGAGAAAAAGATGAAAATATCATGTTTTGGCAGCATGACTGAGGTCTGGTGGGGTGGGGGGGTAAGGAGCAGGGACACTGGGTCTTTTTTTTTTTTTTTTTTTTTTTTTTTATCTCTATTTCTTCTTTTTCTTTTTTTTTATTCTTTAGATTTTATTGTTACCTTAAATATATATATATATATATGACAATAAAATAGAAAAAAGATAAAAAAACTGACAAACAGGTTTGTCAAAGTCCATACCTTTGCTAAGCCTATGCAAAAATATTTATAAATATTTTTTAAATGGTCATTTTGGGGCTGGAGAGATGGCCTAGTGGTTAAGAGCGCCGACCGCTCTTACAGAGGACCCGGGTTCGATCCCCAGCACCCATATGGCGGCCAAGAACCGTCTGAAACTCCAATTCCAGGAGAACTCCAGTTCCAGGGGAATCTGACACCCTCTTCTGACCTCTGAGACAGCATTGCACGTCACCGTTGCACAAACTTGCATGCAGACAATACATTCATACACATACAGAAATAAATAAAATTTTAAAAAATTTGAAAAAAATGGTCATTTTAAAAATTTGCTTTGATGTTTACAAAGACATTAATTTTATAGATAATGTTAATGTGATGCATTATAATAGTATATTTGTGATAATAATTCATCTTGGTGCTTTCAATTTTAAAGAAAAATATTTTAGCTAAATACTAAATGCTTTTTAACAGAAATAATTTAAAACTGCCTGCTATAACAAAACAGGACTATTAATATGTTTGTAGTTGTATTTGTTACTGTTAAATATTCCCAGTTTCATATGTATGTTTTTATACTGCAACTATATATTCTTGGATTTTCATTTAATATAGGCCTACTCTGATTTGGCCTCTTCAGATACTCTTGTGCTGTGCAGCAGTGGCTCTATGTGAGGATACACAAAATATGATGTGTACAGGATAATGCCTCATACCAGTCAGATGTCCATTTGTTATTGTGTTTGTTAACAACCCTTTATGTCTTAGTGTTATAAACTCCACTTAAAACTGAAAAAAATAAAATAAAATTAGCTTAGTAAAATGTGTTATAAATTTTATTTCAAAGAAAAACAGTCAAGCTGAAATTATATTTTTAGACTGTATCCAAGTACTTCTAATCTGGTTCTGTACTAAAAAATTAAAAGAGGGTCTGGAGAGATGGCCTAGCGGTTAAGAGCGGCCGACTGCTCTTACAGAGGACCCGGGTTCGATCCCCATCACCTACATGGCGGCTGAGAGCCATCTTTGACTCCAGTTCCAGGGGAATCCGACGCGCTCTTCTGACCTCCGAGGCATTGCACGACACGGTGCACAGACCTACATGCAGACAGTACATTCATACACATACAAGAATAAGTTTAAAAAATTGTTAAAAACAAAATAAAATTAAAAAAACAAAAAAAATTCAAAGAGATGAACTTTAAGATTCTCATGTGCCTACTTCGCCTGAAAACTCATCCATAAGGAGTTCAGAGATGCTGGCTGGTACTCATTTTAACTAATTGATAATCCAGTACTCCTAAGTAAGTGAATAGCTTTCTTAGTTTTTGTACTTTAAACTTTCTAATTAGATATTTTAAGTGTTTCTGATATTTAACGTTTCACTTGGTATAGTCCTAAATGATAAAATACTAAATTTGGTTTAAATTCAGTTAAAGGTAGCTGTTGTTTCCTTTCATTAATGATTTTTTTGTTATATTTGCTTACCCAGTATCCCTAACTTACTCAAAACTAGTTTTCATAACATCATAGTATTATTTACATTTTCTTTAAATAAGAATGTTTTCATTTACATATGATATATATATATTAGAGAGTTACACCCACACACACACACACACACACACACACACAAACATATATACCCAAAATGTGATTTTTGGTCAGAAGGAGGAACTGTGAATGATAGTTCCCAGAAAAATTGCTTCTAGAAACAGAACATTCTACAACAGCTGATTCACTTATTAGAACTTCAGTGATTGTGGAGAGGCTGGAATTTTGCAGGTCAAGAGCCTACTTACCATTTATCTTGGGCCATCTTTAGGGCCCCCAAACAGCCACTCCTTGACCACCTGTTTCTGACTTAATATCATTTGACTAACATATGAAACTTTGGGGAATGTATTACCTTAGCGGACCACCTCTCTGCCCAGAGAGACCAATATTTTGCAGATGAATGTGCTTATTTGGGGACTGATGAATCCTCTTCCTGTGCCAATCTAACATACTTAAAACAGCTCAGGACATGCCTAATCCTACAGAATTAGGACTGGGATGAAGGAAATAGATTCTGAGGACAACTGTTAAATTGGCCAAGACTGGAAATTCGCCCTCTCACCATCCTTATAGAAGTCCCCTTGTTTGTCATGGAGAAATGGGTAAGAAATCCCAACCCAACCTACATAACCTTTGGGAATTGATGGCCGCTGTGAGCTCTGGGTAAGAACGGTGTCTTACAGGGCTGGGACTCTTGAAGGACATGGGCCGGACAAAAATCATACTCTGTAGACCATATTACATACATACATACATACACACACACACACACACACACACACACACACACACACACACAAAGTGTGTGTGCTCCAATGTTGGAAATAGTGTGGAAAGAAGACAAGTACAGATATCAAATAGTCTAATGATAAATTAAATTTTACTCAATCCCAGGTCATATACAAACCCTTCATGGATAGGGAAGGTGGGCAAGAAGCCCCAGCCACAGTGAGGAACTTATGACAATTGATGCTAGAGCTGTTTTTCCTTAAGGGTGTGATGCTAGGTAGTTGAGCATGCTCCAGAACATGGAACTACATTCAGGAGCATTTGGGGAACACATATCAGACCTGATAGGCCTTAAAAACTAATAATTGAGGACACGAAGTGTGGGGGAAAGGGAATTAAGGTTGGATCTTAGAGAAGATGAGGGAGGGCATCTAAAAGTGATAAAAATATATTCCATTCAAATAATCAATAAAATTTTTTAATTAGGCAAGGTGTAGTTGTGCACTCCATTAATCCCAACACTTTGGAGGCAGAGGCAGGCAATTGCTGTAACATAAAGGCCACTTTGGTTTACATAGCCAGTTCCAGGCCAGTTGTAGCTACAAAAAAGTGAGAGATTAGGGTTTTTTAATATATCTTTAAAAATTATTTTATTATTTTTTATGTATATGAGTGTAATGTATGCATGCAGGTTGGTGCACCCATGTCCTGCAATGCCATGGAGGTCAGAAGAGGGTGTCGGATTCCCCTGGAACTGGAGGTAAAGACGGTTCTGAGCTGCCATGTGGGTGCTGGGAATTGATCCCAGGTCCTCTGCAAGAGCAGTCGGGGCTCTTAACTGCTGAGCCATCTCTCCAGCCCCCCGCCCCCCCCTTTTTTTTTGTTTTGAGACTATGGTTAATGAAATACACCATATAAACATTATGGCAAATTTTTATATGTTGGTCATGATTTAACCAAAAGGTTGTAAGCAAAATATCATGTCATGGATATAAACATATATTTTGCTTTTTATTCACATTCATTTATTAACAAATTTAAATTTGTCTTTTTTGTAAGTGTGGAAAGGATGATTCCTGGCAATGATTTAAGGGCTACAGTACAACTTATCTTTGTATGTTAAATGATTAAAAAATTGTCCTGTGTTTGTGAGTCATTTTGGCTAATTATTACAACAATCTATGAATTAAAACCTTAGTCATCTAATAATCTACATTATGCAGAGAAAACAGTCTTTATGAAAGGTTTTCACTGTTTTTTCTTCCCATAAATTGCAACTCTACACAGTTGCCAGAAAGTTGTAAGTCTGTTTAAATTTCAAGCAAGCAAACTATATTGAGTAATTTTTTTCTTATTCCAACTGCTTTTACCAGCATTTACTCTTTTAAACTTTTTGGGGGGAGGGTTTTTTTTTTTATTTAAGGCTTTCCCCTTTTCATGTTCCATATGCACAGACTGTAATGAAATCTGTGATTCTATACAAACTTCATGGAAAAATATTATTGTTTTAAAAATTTAAACTGATTTGGTTGTGTTTGAAATAATAGGCCTGTCCCCATTTTGCAGCTGGAGCATTGCTGCATGTTTCACAGTGACTTTATTTCAAAACTTATCTTAATATAATAACAATATCTACACTGTATTTTCTACAAATGGTACAAAAACACACAAAGCAAATGATACAGGTATAAGAACTTTACAATTAACAATAAGGCATATAATCATATTATCAGAATCAAAAATAGTTTCCACAAAATATACTTCACTCTTCATATATTAATTTTTGTCAAACATCAAAATACAATTTCCAAAATAGTACATATAAGTCTCAAAATTCTATAACATTGTGAAAAACTATTCTTATTTACCACATGTCCAACATTAAAGCAATATGTACATTTAATAAAGAGGACATTTCTGAGCTCTGTTTACAAACCCTCCTGAAACAGTCATGACTTTTACAGAAACATTATTAGAACACTTCAAACTTGTTTGCACTAAAAGAGTAAAACTACTTATATGAACTATAAAAATAGAAAAGGCACCTTAAACATTATAAATCTATATTTAAATTACCTGCTTTCCTAAAACAATGATATAAAGATCATTCCTATTGGTGTAGTAGTGTACAGAATACTCTTAGAACTTTTACTTGGACCTGGGCAACTATATTTAGATGTTTTTATTTATTTTCCCAGTCTGATCATAATTTGTATCATGGACATTTTCTTTATTGTTAAGTAAACAATTTGCTTTGAACTGATACATGAATGATGCCTTTAAGCAAAATATTTATGGATACAACTTGCTTAGTTTTCAAGTAAGACATTCTAATTATTTTCTTTTGGTCAGATGACTTTTTTTTACGTGTACTGAAACAATATTCTCTGATTTTTCTCACCTTCAGAGGTTAATTTTTTAATAAGACTATTCTAATATTTTTTAAAAATATTTTTGGTATATCCAATTGCCATTTTGAGTCTTATATGGGGAAATACAATTCAAAGGTGTGGCCCCAAAGTAATTCAGATTCATTTTCATCATTCATTATTCAGTGATATGTTTCTGGATGGAATTAGCTGAGTAACTGAGTTCTTTGTTTTGCATCCCAACACGTTCACAGAACATCAAAAAGAACTTTAAAGAAAAAAACTTTTGTAACTGGGATTACTTTTTGAACATAAAAAATTACTACCACTGATTTCATGCAACCTAAACAGGGACTAGGTAGGGCTTAACAATTTAGTCATAAGCAGAATGAAACAGTGCTACTCAATTAAATCTAATGGTAGTGTAGAGGTGTAAGGTCGAAGTAGTTTTTAAATGTATATGTCACCTGTTTTGAAATAGCAGAATGTCTTAAAGAGGAAGTCAGAATTTTTATTTAGTTTTTTTTTTTTTTTTTTTTTTTTTTGTCTTTCAGGACAGGGTCTCCCTTGTTACTCCCGCTGTCCTGGAACTCTCTGTAGGACCAGGCTTGGGCCTTGAACTCACAAGATTGGCCTGCCTCTGCCTCCAAGTGCTGATTAAAGGCGTGCGCCACCAAGCACAGCTAAATTTTTATTTATTTGTATGTTTACGAATGTACTGTTGCAGGTAGGTTTGTGCAACCCGTGGTCGTTGTCGTTCCCATCCGCGGAGGTCAGAAGAGGGTCCAGATTCCCCTGGAACTGGAGTTTCCTGGAAATTTGAGTTACAGACAGTTCTTAGCCGCCATGGGGTTGCTTGCAAGAGCAGTCAGTGCTCTTACGCTAGGAAGTTCAGAATTTAGTGTTATCTTATGGGTAGGATCAGTCATCTTTAAAATGGGAAACTAAGCTCTATTAAAGAATTTTCTATACCAAATTTAAAAATTAACACATTAAGACAGCATTATTTGTGGGCATGGTGGTGCACGCCTTTACTCCTGGCACTTGGGAGGCCGAGGAGGCCAATCTTTGTGCATTCAAGGCCCGCCTGGTCTACAGAGTGAGTCCAGGACAGCCTGGGGCTACAGGGCGCCCCTGTCTCGACAAGACAAAAAAAAAAAAAAAAAAAAAAAAAAAAAAAAAGACAGCATTATCTAACTTTAACAGATTGAGGTCTGAAGAATTCAGATAACCAAATGAATTATTTCTCATCCTATTGGAATAGTTAATCTTGCTAAATGAAAGATGTAAAACACTGAAACAATATTATTCAATAAATGTGATACTACAACTATGTGATACTACAACTATTTACTTAAAGGTTAATGATTTATTACCTTATATATTAATGTAACACTGTAGTTTGTGTAGTTTGAATGTAGTTTTTACATGTTTATGTGTTAAATCTAAATGTATGTGTTTGTTTTTAAAAAAGCTTAGTGTTCTGACTGATCACTATTATATTTAAAGTTAACTACTTAAAAAATTCCAAGAATAGCATGAGATCACACAGCAATGCTTATACTGAATCTGAATCCTTCTTACTAAAAAAGAAGTTAGCATATCATTTATAGCAGTCTGAATGCTAAATGACAGAAAAAAGCCAACTAAGTGATTTCATCATGAATTGCTTAGAATTCCAAGATTCTTCAAGAATTGAAAAGTCTACATTTATCTCCAAAATCAGAGCCTCTGATTTAATGCTGTTAGTGCATCCTAACAAAGAGAAATTTTGAATCAGAGATCCTAAAATCAGATTCTCTACAATGCATACATGGAAGTTAGTATTCTAGAATGGGGACATCTATGAACAAGATCTTACTGAATTAAGAAATTTATAGCCACCCTCCTCACTAGGAATTAAACTAAGAAACAGTGTAATTCTATCTTGCATAACATAAACACTAAAAAATTACCCCTCATTTTATTTTGTTATATCTTTCTATTGAGAAAACAGAGAAAACAGAGAAGTGGTGTTTTAATGAGCAAAGAAAACATGGAGGTGAAGTAGGATGCATTAAAACATTGCTCTTCATTCGGCTGACTATAGATAACGCTAAGTAAGGTACTCTGAATTTCAAAAAGTTAGAAAATTTAGAACATTTTCCCCATAAGGAATAGATATTCATTTGAGGAAGTATATTTATTTATTTGATTTAAACATGCAATGTGCACATATACAGGATACTCTTAATATGTACAGGTTTATGTTTTGTTCATATAAATATAAATTTTATGGCGCACGCCTTTAATCCTAGCACTTGGGAGGCAGAGGCAGGCGGATCTTTGTGAGTTCAAAGCCAGCCTGGTCTATAGAGTGAGTTCCAGGACAGCTGAGGCTACAAGAAGACCCTGTCTCGAAAAGACAAAAAAAAAAAAAAAAAAGATAAATAAATAAATATAAATTTTAAATAAAGCTAAAATCAAAACCATCCTCTCCAGCAAAATATGTATATTTTTGGAAGCTATTAAGGTAACCAGAAACTGTGTATCTCTTCTACAAAAAGTATTCTTTTAACTTAGTAGACAGCCATGAATGTAATATAGACTTATGGAGAGTATATTTAAATATAACTCTCGACATGACTAAATCTCATAACCTCATGGGAACAATGTCCATTTTGGTGCATACAGTATTTATATAGAAGGATATCTTGCATTTGACTTTAAAAATATATTTGAGTGCTTTTCAAAGAAGACAGTTTTATTCCTCAAACCTTTTATATAATTTATACTTTTTACTTGCAGATAGAATCTGAAAGAATTTTACTTGAAAATGAAGATGGAACTTTAGTAGCTATAGAAAAACAATAAACAATTTGCACTTTACTGCCTGAAAGAGCACTGTTTTTCTATAGCCAGTGTCCCAAACATATCCTTAAACTCTTAAAACCACAAAGAAAGTAAGTCATGAAGAAATACTTAGGATCAAGGAAGTCACCTATACCTATATGGTTTAAAGAAGATTATGTTTTAAAATTTTCTTGTTCAAATACTTGCTGCTATGTTTTGCGTTGACTCTAATTTTATTGGTGGAGGTGGAAGGCAAGCAGTTTTAAAATCTTTTAAAATAGAAAACATAAATATCAATGGCTTACTAGTATTGTTTTGTATTTCTAAAACATTTGGAAGTTAATACTACAAATATATAGGAATTTCCTTTCAACTATGATTTTACAAGTTGAGGATTTGAAAATACCTTTCTTGTTTTGTTTTGGAATTAAAGTTATACTTTATATAGAAAACTTGTGAGTTTCCTACCATAGTAAAAATAAAATACTTTATTAGTCAGAATATTCTTACCACCTGATAATGTTATTCTTACAGAGACCAATCTGCCTTTTTCATAAGATACAGGTCCATAGGAAAGCTTAAACAAGAGTTCAATTCCATGTTTTGGGTTCCTAAGTTTAGCCTATGGAAAAAATTGTAAGTGGATCATATTTATTTATAATGTAAAGTAGATTAGTTACCATTTTAGGGAAATAGTTTAAATTTCTCCATTGGCCAATAATTACATTATATTCACCATTAAAATAGTTTGATTGAATTATTAAATCAATCATTCTAAGTGTGGAACTCTAGAAAATTTTGTCATCTGGGTACTTACTCAATATATTTACTGTCTCTTTTCAAAAACCATTGATTTTGATTTTGTTCTTAGGTATTAAAAGGCTAAGCTATATGGCATGCCCTTTGTAGGATAAACCACATATATAGAACATTATTCAAAAATCTGTTGTTCTTTCATATTGTACATTTATCAAAAGTGTGTTTTGTTCTTATTTATTCAAACAATCTCATATTCTCCCATAATAAAGCAAAACAAAACAAAATGTGTAATGTGTTATGTTCAAAAGTAATCAGTTACATACATGCTAAATTGGTTTCCAGATAGTGCATACTCCAACAGATATGTTTTCACCTGAAACAAGATCTTTCTTTCAGATCCTCCCTCCCTCCCTTCCCTTCCCTTCCCCCCTTCCCTTCCCTTCACCCCTTCCCTTCACCCCTTTCCCTTTTTTCCCTTTCCCTTTCCCTTCCCTTCCCTTCTTCTTCCCTTCCCTTCTTCTTCCCTTCCCTTCTTCTTCTTCTTCCCTTCCCTTCCCTTCTCTTCCCTTCCTCTCCTTTCCTTTTTTCTTTTGATATGTGGTCATTTGTGGAATATAGGTATGTTCTAGTTTAAAAGAATATGTGTTTGTTGCTGATACCGAAGTTATTGAACTGACAGGAATGATGAGAACTACATATTTTTTTTTATTTTTGGCCTTCTTGGTTTTGGTTAGATTTCTGGGCGAAAACATAGCAACAACTTCCAAAACTCAACTCACTATTCCATTTTACTACAGGTTTAAACAATATAGTGCCTCTCTGGTAATAGAATGAGATATTGTCAAACGGGGTTTTAAAAATAACTAAGGACTTCTATTAACTACTTCAAGTGAAAAGCCCGACACCTGTTTACAAGACAACAATCCAACTTATTCAACTAATGAACTGAATGACACAGTGCTGTCTCTTAAGGCAGTTGCCCTAATGCTGAAGAGGTACTGACAGGCTAGCAAATATAAGTATTTTCCTGGGTAGTACTCAATAAAGGAAGGCTTATCTTGGTGATATTATCTATAGAGAAACAAAGTCATGAAGAACAGGTTATAGCATATTCTTCTATGGTATCATTCCCATTCAACATGTCTGGATTTCCTATCCTGAGAAAATATTAGACACAAATTCACAAGAGAACGCATGACTGAACTGTTAGATGAAAATATGTACTTTTTAAGTCATTCTTCCCTTCCTATTTTACAAATAAAAGCTTTAAGATAATAATATGGAAAAAAATGCTTGTTAAAACATAAGGAGTTTGAATTTCCAGTAAGAAACAATGGATGCACCAATGTAATATGATGCTTCCAAATACCATCACAATTATATTATTCAGCATAAAAATGTTACTAAGGGAAATGCTAAACCTTTAGCAATGACATCACTAACATGGTCCACTTATTCTCAAATGATTTTCCGATGTGTTTGGAATTATTTTGGTTAATGACGAATAACTTTAGTTTTATGTCTATGTATTCCCACTTTCTAAAACAAAATAAATTGTATGCTTAGGACCAAAACAAGGCTCGTTTGGCATTAACAAATACAACATATAGATAGATGGAGTGCTGGATCTTGTTAATAGAGTGTTTATAAATTTTTATTTGTTTCCCCCAAAGGGCAAGCCAAAATACTTTAAAGCCTTAGGGTGCTATGATATACAAGAAATTATTTAAAGATACACTGATGGCCAGTGATGTACAGATACCAAACATGTCAGAAATATTGGTCACTTGAAAATGTCATAGAAGACCTACTTTGGTATCCAATCTTATAATACCAAGAAGAGAGTTTAAATATAGTCTGTAGGTAGCATGTTCCCAGATTTAGACTGCTG
Source organism: Rhizomys pruinosus (assembly GCA_009823505.1). Classification (NCBI taxonomy): domain Eukaryota; kingdom Metazoa; phylum Chordata; class Mammalia; order Rodentia; family Spalacidae; genus Rhizomys; species Rhizomys pruinosus. Next base: position 1,385,430 of record VZQC01006430.1, read on the forward strand.
GTTCATGTCCTAATAGAAAAGTATTTAAGTCTTTTGATGGTCTTATTGATATTTATTCAGAAGTGCTCCCTGTTATCATCCCAGATAATAGACCAATGGCTCTTTTGAGAGAAAACATTGAAATCCCATGCACAGATTTACTAGTGGATGTCTAATGTACTAAACAAGTATTGAGAATCTGGCAAATGCATGCAATTACTGAAAAAGTATAATGTTGCACAAAATCTAACATTGAGGAACATTTTACAAAGTAATATTTGGTAATGGAAAAAGTACTTTGTTTTGTGATAATGAAATTACTTTCATGCACTAATACTCAACATTTCTGGATATATGAAGATATTTCTAAAACAAGCCAAAAAATATAAATATAAACTTTTTATTGGTTAAAGTTTTTCTTTTTCTCCAGTTAGTTTCTTCTTAAGAGATGGTGATAGAGTACTTTCACATTCAGAATTGGTCATTCTTTTTCTTTTCAAATCATTTAGGTGAAATAAAACCCTTGAATAATTGGCTATATTTTTGCTTACTGAATGTCTTACTATATGGAGAAGAAGTTACTGTTAGTGTTTTCCAGAACATTGTCTTTGGCTGTTCTTCAAACTTTAGTAGTATTTTGAATCCAAACAAGGTTTATTGGGAAACAAAGTCCATGGTTTTAATATCATTTAAATGCGTTTTCCTTAATGGTGTTATTCATCAGAATAAAATAGTATAGCCAAGGAACTGACTGAATATAAAAATGTTGAAATTTGTCTTCTCTATAAATTTCAATTGTATCAAATAAGTGGCTGATCTTTCATATTTTAGTCAAAGATGCAGACATCTTTAACATACTGGTGGCAATAAATCTGAAGTCTAAGTATCAGTAAGATCTGAAAGTACTTTAGAACATTTGAAAGTGAGTATGGTCATATTTGAAAATCATTTAAAAATGTTAGCCTACTGAAGATATTCCTTCTACTATGATTAAGCTGTAATTGGTAGAAAATAGTTGGCAACTACACAAAAATAGATATTAACTTTTACAGAATTTGGAAAAATACTTTTAAGAGGTGCTTAAGCAAAGTTTCTCAAGTGTGTGTTTCTTACATCATGTTATTTGGCATAGGAGACAGCACTGCAGGACATGGCTGAAAGAAAAGAAGTGGTGGCCCAGGTACTAGATAGTAACTAGGGAGCCCTCCATCAAAATATACATAGGGAGCAGGGTGATAAAAGCAAGTTACATTTTCGGTGTTGGGTAAAATATTCTGTTCTCCAAGTACTTTTAAAGCCAAAAGGTTGATCATGCCAAGAGTCTTCCTTCTTTCATAACCCATAAGGCAGACAGAGCTTTGGCTTACCACTCTGTGCAAGGTCATAAGGTAATCATACTTGCTCTTTTCTTCACCTATGAAATGGCTGTGGAGGTATGATTCAATTTTCTTTTGCTGTTCTGCTACATCAGGAAAATCAATGAAAAATCTAGAACACATATAACGTTCCAGAGTCTTAATTTCTTTTTGACAAGCTGGTTTGAAGTCACGAACCAACAAATTGCTATATTTCAAAAGGCCACCACCTCTGATCTCTTCAGGCTTTCTGGTAGATATAAGCTTGTACTTCAAATGGAGCATTGCTTCCTGGAAGTTCCCATACATAGTCTCAGCTACCACAACAGGGCAGGATTCTTTGGTGAGCTTAGCATCTGGGGCACTATAAAAATCCAACATGGAATCCAAAAAAATTTGAAAAGAATCTACACTAAATTCAAATTGTCTCCTAAGTGAATTCACAAATTTTAGCTCTACATTCTTCCCGTTGTTATTTGAAAGAGAAATGAGACTCCAACGATCTTGGTCATTGCAAATTTTGACCATTTTCTGCACATAAGCCATTTTCATGGTCTTTAGAGTAATCTTTTCCTTTTTAATACCTTTTGGTAAAAAATCAAGTAGACGACCTAGAACTGCATCTTTAACGACTTGAAATTCTTGATCAGTGGGCAGTTCAACACCAAAAATAATGTCCAGATCTTTATACCTGATTCCATTATGTCCTGCGAGTATGTAACTTGCTGTTGAACCATTCAGTCTGGTATCTTTGACAATAATGCCCTGTTTTTTGAGTTGATCTTTCACAACATGAATGATATCTTTTGGTTTTACCTCCAGGGTGGGAAAATTTCCCTTTCCATGAACTGGAATTACTTCACCTAACACGCGATCCAGTGTTACAATGTGATCCCAGGTGAGATTGCTGAATCTCCTCTCTGACATTTTGAAGTCAACGGATCAACTAGGGGACAAGAAAAATATTGAAAGGAAATTGTCAGCATTTTATAAGCTAATGTTATACCTAAAGCATATGAAAAATTTCAAAACAGACTTACTCTCAACATAAAGTAAAGTTCACAACATATATGCTTAAAAGGCAAAATAAAAGTCACAAGAGTTACATCAAATTTGCTAATTCATTAGTAGGTAAAAAGGAATTTCTCAGAGATTAAGTATAATTGTATAAATGACAAAATAAAAATGGTATCTGTTCTCCATCTTTCTTCATATAAAAACTATAATATGGGTTTTGATGATAAAATATCATTCACAAGATAATCATAGTCTTTACTAAGTTTAACAGTCATTCATTTGAATTGAAACTAGAAAGCATACATATACTATGAAGCAAATGTTTAACACATTTATTCCACAAGTATAAAAACACTCCCATATATATTACTGACTTTTATATATTTTATTCTCATTTTAAAGGCTAACAATGAAACCCCCATTAGATTATTAATTCCCTGGGTTCATATAGAATAAAGATGGCATATATCTCATGACCTCTTCTATATGGCTAGAAAAAACCAGAAAGATGCAGAAAAGTTATGGCAGAATGCATGATCTGGGATGGGTAGGGGTGGGGCGGGGTGAAGGGAAGGGGATATACACCTGAANTCACAAAGTGTCATCAAGGATGCTCCACTCCAGGAATTTTATATTCACTAAAAAAATGAATTTAGCAAAATTTTGGCTATTTAGCTTTATAAATCTGAATAGAACATATATCTTTACTCCAAATATTCTAGGCAGATATATTAGTTCTTTGGCTATTTGCTATGACAAAAGCATTGGCAATGACAATGTCAGGATTAAGAGTTTTGTTGTAGTTCACAACTTAAAGCCCTGCTGTACATCGTATAGGAAAGTGAGGGGGCAGCAACATGAGATGTCCTGGTCTCCGTGTGGAGGAAACAGAGAGAAGGAAACACTTGGTCTCCTGTCTTCCTCCTTTACCCACTTTTTAATTTATTCAGACAGCAGAGAAAAACGATTATGCATCCACATTCAAGACAAGTCTTTTTTTTTAATTTTATTATTTATTTCTGTATGTGTATGAATGTACTGTCTGCATGCAGGTTTGTGCACCCGTGTCGTGCAATGCCGCGGAGGTCAGAAGAGGGTCTCGGATTCCCCTGGAACTGGAGTTCTCCTGGAATTGGAGTTACAGACGGTTCTCAGCCGCCATGTGGGTGCTGGGGATCGAACCCGGGTCCTCTGCAAGAGCAGTCGGTGCTCTTAACCACTAGGCTATCTCTCCAGCCCCACTACTGTCTATTTTAATTTAATGTATAACATTACTATAAAGTTATTTACAAAAATTACATACATAATGCTAAATTAATATTACTTATGTAACTTAACAGTCATACTTCATATTGCACAGTTAATCTTCCACATATCAAATACAAAAAACTTAGGTAATTTTTTGAGAGAACTAGTTCTAATTTTCTGAACTAGCAAAGAACTCAATACAAAGTTTGTGTGTCCAGCATTGTAAAATTAGCAAAAGCAGCAAAATAAAAATCTATCTACATTGCTTACTGTGCCATGTTGGTTAAATCATGGCTCTCAGTTACAGAATGTGTGTTTTTTGAGAGTGAAGTAGAAGCATTTATTTTCATGGGTTAAATATCCAAATTTGATACCTAATCATTCTTCTTAAAATATGGGATTCATATTAGGCCATTTCAGCAGAACAAATAAATACTTTTCTGAGTTTCTGATTTGTTTCAATTCATCTTTTAAGTGAACACTTTCTCCAGCTAACTTAACTAGTATAGTATGTCTATAAACCTGTAGTAAACACTGAACTCAAAGCAAAGTCCTTTCAGTTATTTAACTTGTTACATTCATCTGAGAATGCAGAAAAGCAAATGAGTTTTCAGACTCTCTCAGAGGTTTGGGTATGGACATTTGGATAGCAAATACAGTTCAATATTCTCCTTATCACAATACAAACTGTTGATCTTTCTGATCATGGAAATCAAAGCGAAACTCACCCATAATTTTCCAACTAGATTTATCTTTGAAGTATATTTTCAAAGAAGATGAGAAAAGTGTTAAGACTTACACTATTATAAAGATAACTTTCAAGGATTCAATAGAGCCAATATGGTGATTCAGTGGCTATTCCCATGAAGATAGGAATTTTCATCTTATCATGGTATAGAGTCATGAAGCAATCCAACCTGAAGAAAGGAAAACAACAAAAGAACATTTTGATAGATGTTACATATGAATAATGTGATGTTCCTGATCATATTCTTATAAATTATGCATATACTTATACACAGAAATACACACAAAAGAAATGATGATAAAATAATTGCTCTAAAATAGAGGTTCTCAAATTTTAGGAGGCACTAAAGGGACACAGAGGGCTTGTGAAAGCAGATGTCTTGGTCACACTTTCAGAGTTACTAACTCGGGTCAAAGAGGGAACATGAATATTTGCATTTCCAACATCTTCCCATACAATGCTGACATTGTTACACTTTGATAATTGTACCATTAAAGGTAGCTGAGAAAGAAAGGTAAAGACCAGTATGCATAATAGGAGTACTTCATAACTTGGCTAATTCTATTACATAAAACAAAACAAAACAAAACAAAAAACATTAGATCGAGGCCAAGGGATATGGCACAGCATGTATAACACTGTGCAAACGTGGGGATCAGAGTTCAGAACTGCAGGACCCACATAAATGTCAAGTATGGCTCCACATGTCTGTGAACCCATTGCTATGAAAATGGAGACAGGTGGATACTGGGGGCTTGGGAGCAGCTGAAGTGGCAAGCTACAGGTTCAGTGAGAGACACTGGCTCAGAAACCAAGGTGGAGACAGACAGAGGAACAACACTTTTGACATTGACCTCTGGTCTCCACATAGGCACACAACACAACATACACCATCACCATCACCACCACCACCACCACCACCACCCCACATATATACAAACAATAAACTAAAACTCAAAAAATTATATTGAATAAAACAGATAATTCTAATCAATGTAAATGTTCATTTATTTATTTATTTATTTATTTATTTATTTATTTATTTATTTATTTTTGTCTTTTCAAGACAGGGTCTCCCTGTAGCTCTGGCTGTCCTGGAACTTGCTCTGTAGACCAGGCTGGCCTTGAACTCAGAAAGATCAGCCTGCCTTTGCCTCCCAAGTGCTAGGATTAAAGGCATGCACCACCATGCCCAGCTGTAAATGTTCTTTTAAACTAGGCTTTTAGAAACATTCAGTCCAGTATTATCTTCTCAACTACATGTTAAGACTAACAGTGGATTTTTAACATTTGTATTATGATTCTAAGACAAAAATATTTCTAATTTCCTTACCTACAATGAAGGATTAGATGTAAAAGTGGATCTTTATTCTTCAGAAAACTTCAAGATAGGTATCCATCTACAGCTTAAAAAACACATATTGGGATAACGCGCCAGGCCAGGTAAACAGCTCCTGAGCTCTAGGCGGGGTCTGGCGGGGGGCAGCTGGGAGAGGGTCTCGCTGTGAACCCGTCTACGGGGTCCCCGGCCCAGAGGGACCGCGCTCGGGTGAGCAGGGTCGCGTTTCCCTCTGCTCTGGTCCCGGCTGGACTTGTGGGCGGGAACCGGGGTCGCAGGGGAGACGCCATAACGCGCCAGGCCAGGTAAACAGCTC
>VZQC01006430.1:1403297-1420037 GCA_009823505.1 Rhizomys pruinosus
TTTTTGGGGTTTTTTTTTTTTTTGGTCTTTTCGAGACAGGGTCTTCCTATTGCCCCAGCTGTCCTGGAACTCACTCTGTAGTCCAGGCTGGCCTTGAACTCACAGAGATCCGCCTGCCTCTGCCTCCAGAGTGCTAGGATTAAAGGCATGCGCCACCACGCCCAGCCATATGGGGGGCTTATTATAATTAGGGTTGGGGCCCTTACTGGGCAAGGGACAATATCAATTTCTCTTGTGCCAAAAGATGGGATTCCTATTCATTTTAGTTTGACTTAGATATACAGTAACACATGAATGTAGTTTCTATTCAAATATTTATATAATGGTCCATAATTATCTTCACATTATGATCATGCTTTTTCACATATTATACTTAGCACTACTTCTTGCTCCAAGAGTCAAAGTGTTGTCATTGGACTGAGAGTTGACACAAATTTCCAATATCCTGCCACTGATGTACAGAGAAGAACATTTCAAAATTCTTATATATAGGTGTAATCATGTGGAGAAAAAAGGGCTTTGAGTTGAAAAGCTTAGGTGAAATGAGTATTAGAATAATCACAAAAATGCCACTAATCACATACAGAAAAGAATGCATAGGGCTAAAATAGGGGGACAACTTTGGATTTTAAGCATGATGATCTGATCTTAAATTTAAAAGGAATGCCTTTCCTTCAAGATAAACCTATGCCTTTAATTCCAGAAAAATAGCTGATCACTTTTTCCTTGCCTTACACATATACACACACTTCTGTTTGTTTTTAAGTGTTTGTGGATATTATCTGTTGCATTCACGTGTTAAAGTGTGCACTCTTCTAAGTAAATCATCCCAGGTTCAGTTCACATTTAGCACAAATACCTATAAGTGGAAAAATCTAAGGAAGTGATATTACAACCTCTCTCTTCTTCCTCTTCTAACAGTACCTGGTAAAGAGTGATCACTGTGAAAATTCAATAGCTACTACTCAGGCTTCTTTGGCTTCTGATACCACCTGATAAGAGTTGCTGCCTCTGCAAAATGCTGCAAAATCCAGAGACATGAACTGGTTGGATCTAATCTCAGTTCTCTGTGAGTGAAATGTGTGGCTGAGCAACTCAGGGAGAAGACTCTAAAGTGCAAAGTGCTTCCTGGCTAGGAGCTAAAGCTACCTAGTAGTAACACAAAATGTCATCTTCTCACCACCGAATGCTCTTTGATGAGCCCCACAATAAGCCCAGTATTCTAATCAGCATTTACCAAGTCATTCAAGATCTCTAATCTGTCTTGTGGATATGCCTGTCAGAACTCAGGGAAGTAGAATTATCTGGAGACTGAAGAGGACTCAGAATTATAGCCAACACTACATGCATACTTCACATGACTCACAACACTATCTAAAAAAGCAGGAAAGTAGGAACTCACCAGAAATAAGCAAACAAAACAAAACGAAAACCTCTCAAACACACAACAAGAACATCTGTTCACAACTCTCCCCAGCCCCTCTGCATACCCTCTTGGCCCTTAGAAACTCATTTCACCAACTGCTGTTCTCTCTTCAAATCCAACCAGTCAAGGAGCAAATGGAGGGGGAGGAGGGGTGCTAGAGTGAGGCTCCTGAAGAATTCTGCTGGCAGGCACACAGGATGAGGGGCAATTAAACAGAAACTGAACGAATTTTTGTTAATGTTGCAAAAGATGGGTAGGAATAAGAGAGGAAGGAAGGAAGGAAGGAAGGGATGGAGGGAGGGAGGGAGGGAGGGAAAGAGGGAGGGAGGAAGGGAGAGAGGGAGGGAGAAAGGGAGGAAGGGAGGAAGGGAGGAAGGGAGGAAGGGAGAGAGGGAAGGAGGGAATCACAAGGGAGGGATGAAAAGGAAAGGAAGGAAGGAAGGAAGAAGGAAGGAAGGAAGAAGGAAGGAAGGAGGGAAGGAGGGAGGGAGAGAGGGAGGGAGGGAGGGAGGGAGGGAGGGAGGGAGGGAGGGAGGGAGAGCTTAAAAGGAAAATGAAATCAAGTTCCTGCAACAAGCTGGCGGGCTGCCAAGCTGCTGCTGTCAAAGGGCTACTAGGTGCTGCAATGACTTCCCTAACACGCCCCTTCCCTAACATACCCCTCTAGTCCCAGTCACCCACTCCACAGACTTCCCTTCCTCCCAGGCTCATCCCCCTCTGGTAGCGTAAAGCCATTTCCATGGCAACCTGTTGTCATACAATTTAAGGTGGTCCGTACTATTGAGTCATGTGAGTTTTTTTTATAACCTAGGCAGAGAAATCTATTACTTCCATTCCACTTTAGCTCTGAACTTTCTCTAGTGTGGGAATACTACCTTTTCTCCCTTCCCAAAGAGAAATGGCCTCATGTCTTTCCTAATTTCCAATGCATATAACCTTCACAGATACACTGAGAGAGAGAGAGAGAGAGAGAGAGAGAGAGAGAGAGCACACACTTACTTTAGCTTCCCAGCGTTTCTTCAATCATTACTAACATATCCACAAACTTAAGTTTCTGCCCACAGGCAGTTTTGCAGAAACAAGTGCCTTTTTTGTTTCTAGCAGATTTTTTTTTTTCCTTAACCCGAATTATCATGGGAAGTCTCCTCCCTCACTTCAACACCTTTTGCTCTTGGTTTAGACAGAAATATTCACAGCTTCCCTGTTTTCTCCCATATCTTCAGACACTTTCAAAACAGTGGCACAAAGGCATTCTTTAAAGAAACTATTTCAAAATGCAATTGCTGAAAGTTTACAATAGATTTTCCTTAATGAATTCCACTACATTTACTATTCATCTGATTATTTGCTTCTAATACTTACTTGCACTAAAGTGTTTCATTAAATGAAAATGAAGTTAACTAACATTTAAGGTAATTAAATACTATACAACATAGGTAGATCATGAATGCTTTCTTGAAAGGAAAACATTTAAACAAGAAACAAGAATGTAGAAAACACATAAATATGTAAATATGCTTGATTATCTTCCTATAAGTGTCATTCAATGAAATGAAGTAATTAAAGACTCAGATATATGTGTTTAAAACACCTACCTACAACACTGAATGTAATTTTTTTTTGAGACAGGATCTCCCTGTGGCCACAGCTGTCCTGGAACTCACTATGCAGTATAGGCTGACCTTCAACTCACAGAGATCAGCCTGCCTCTCCCTCTCAAGTGCTGAGATCAGAGGCTTGTGCCACCACACCTAGCCAGTAATTTTTATTATACTACACAAATGAACACTGCTTAAAAGATCCTTAAACAATTAAAATTAATTTCAATTAACATTTAAAATTCCAAAATGTAAAGTAATGAAAATGCCTTTATACAGGATTTCACCACATTTTTGATAACATATTTGGCTGAATTTGAATTAAACAACACTCCAGTACTAAAGATTAACTTCCAAATGCAGAATTCCCAGCATATTCCCAACATAATATCATGCCACCCCATAATTATCTCATAACATTTAATTGAACTATCAAAATTAAGGAAATGATAGTCAACCAAATAAAAATAGGAAACAAATTATTTGGAAATGTAAATGATGCATTTTGATAGTCTAGCTAAGACTCTTTCCAGTAAAATAAAGGACTGGGTATATTCTCAAATGGCTGAAGTTGAATCTAGATACCACTTTTTTTTTTCCTTTCAATGTACATGTCAAATAACACACAAGAATCTTAATAATTCATGAGGATATAACCCCTGTTTATAAGGAAAGAAAACATCAATTCACAGCTCAATTCCAAGAGGAAATAATATATAATATATATGTACAGCTTCTAAATGAAAATATGGGAAATGGGTAACATTTTGTGATATAAAATACTGAATACAGACTTTCAATTTTACTTATTTTCAGTGTAGAATTTTTTTTGTAGGAGTACTGTCCAAGGACCCATACTCTACAGATTCTTTTTTATTTTTAATTAATTAATTAATTAATTAATTAATTAATCAAATCTAGACCCATGATCCTCCCCCATTCCCCCACCCCACCAGAGCTCAATACTCTCCATGTGGAAGTTGACCAGTGTAGAATTTTAAATAAAATAACAAACAATCACTAAAATCATATAGCACTTGTAATGTGACATATGCTGAATACTTGAGATTATTTAATCCTCACTAAAAAGAGTATAAATAAATCAGAACCTATGATTCAGATGGAAAAATAATAATTAAAAATTCATAAATAGAATAATAGATAAAAGAACTCAAAATTAACTAAGAGTTACAGAGGTAGGCAGAGAATGGAGAGGAGGTAAAATATGGTTCTAATCCTTAAGGAGATGAGCTGAAAACTTGGTAGAAGCAAAGGAAGACAAAACAGAGCAGAAAACTATCACCAAATAGTTGTTTAACAATCAAAATGTCTGCCCTCAGATCTATTGATTCTAAAGGTTACATTTTCCAATTTCATTTGATTACCAGAACTGAATCTCTTTCCACTAAATTTGTGTATGTGAGTGTGTTGTTGGGGAATCAAATTCAGAGTCACACACTGTACCCAATGTTCTATCACCCAACTACACGCCCAACTCATTTTTAAACTAAGTTATGATATAATTTAAAGTACAATGCAAGATCATTCTTCAAATGAGAATCATATCACTGAGTGACCTCTCACATTTTAGGAACAAAACATTTGACTGTACCCTGATAGTGTGGGAAAATTCAGTATAGTATTCTCTAAAGTGTCATAAGGGTAAAAATCAAGACGAATCAATTTCAAATTTGACCTAGACAGTGCCAAGCATCCCTGGATATGTTTCTGAAACTAACAGTAAAAGAAAACAATCAATGACTGCATTATAGATATTGGACATATACTTGAGCAGGAACATCTATTAAATATGGCTTAAATTCTGAACTATTGTAGTACAATAGTTTTTACTATTTTACTAATATTAGAAAATGTTAAAGTAAAATATTAGGAAGGTCATTTAGAAAGGGTCTAGCCATAAAAAAGAACCAGCAAACAATTATTGATGGGTATCAAACTGAAGAAGGCAACATGTGTGAAAAGAACAAAACATGGTATGTGGGAGGTCAAAGAATAATAAACATAAATATTTAGATAGCACTTTATACCATGATTTGTGCATTTCTGAACCTTGGCCAGAGAACCGTCTTATTTGGGTGGGTAGTGGTTAATGCTGTTACCTTTTCAAAATGCTGAGAATAAGTGTGAGTGCTCAGCCATGGATGGGCCCATGTTTTTGATCCCAGCACTTGGGAGGCAGAGGCAAGTGGATCTCTGTGAGGCAAGGCCAGCCTGGTCTACATAGTTCCAGGCCAGCTGGGGCTACATGGAGACCCTGTCTCAAAAAGACAAAAAAAAAAAAAAAAAAAGAATAAAATAAGGAACCAGGTATGGCGTTACACACCTTTAATCCCCACACTCTGGAGGGAAATACAGACACACACACACCACTCCACATACACACCACAAACACACACACCACACACACATGATACACATACATACTTCCACTGAATTATATCCTTAGTACTTATTTTTCCACATTTGAAAGATAAGTTTCTGAGAAATAAATCAAGCAATTTGTCCCACTTAACACAGCTTTGAAGAGATAGAAGTAGGCTAAAAATCTTAGGCCTATTATGTTTCAAAAGTATATTGTTCACAGTATTACAAATGATACCAAATGGCCTTTCAGTAACTTTACTATACAGACATATACTCAGAATAAAGATGAACATTTGGTGTCTAGAGGGACCAAAACTCTTCAAGTAGAAGCTAGGTGCACCCCACATATAATATTCTCTGTTCTGTAGAGAATAATGACATAATTTTTAATTGTACTTTAAGCTGAATCCTCTATGAATCATGATATGCAGTTTTTAAATGACTATCAGTTTTGTGAGTGTACATGACTGATGATTAAACTCAGGGATACATTTGTGGTAGGCAAACAGTCAAGCACTGAGCTCTACTCCAGCTCTTCTAGTATCTCTTTTGATTTTCAAGAGATATTTTTTTCAGAAAAGGGTACTAGCAATTTTTTAAACATCTTATGTAAAACTTATCTATGCTCCTCGGGATTGCTTTATTTAAATATGATATACCTTACTACAAAGAAAATTGCCCATATTATTTACCTGGAAGGCTAAGACAGATAAAGAGTCTTTGATGTCAATTTATGCATAATTTGAGAACTAAAACTACGGATGATAATTTGTATTTTTACAAAGAATTGCCCTAATGAACTTTATATTATGTCAGAATTAAGAACAGTTAAGTTTTAAACTTTTCTTTATTCTTGAGAATTTCATAAAAGTATAAAATGAAATATGATCATAACTAAAAGTTCTCTCAACTTCATTTATATTTTTCCTTTAAGTCACAAATGCCAGTTCGTTCTGCCCTTATGCACGTGAGAATGAAAACATTCACTGGAGCACGGTCAACCTTCCAGGAACCACATCCCCAAAGAAAACTAACTCTCCTTCCACTAAGAGCCATCAACTGTCAATAGCTGCTCAGCTAGATGTGGGCCCTCGTGTGCTCCTTCCCCTTCAATGCTGGAATTTTTAACTGGCTTTATGTTACATGGGTTTTCTGTAGGTGAGCATAGTTGTATTCACAAATGTGATACCCATTTCATGTCCAGAGGCTAGCCTATTTATTAGCAACTATAATTCATTTATATTCATTCTATCTGTGGCTACATATGTTTCAATATTCTTTCCTATTATGACTGAATTTCCCCTATTTGTGCAAAAGAAAAATCCCTGCCCTTGAGAATTATGACCTATTCTCTCAAATACGGAAGCACTTGGCTCATAAATATCCTCTTTTCTCTTTACATATCATTCTTTTCCACTCTACCAACTCCAATTCATTAACAGAGGATATCATATTATTTCTTCCAGATTAAACAACTCTGCTGATTTTTTCACACTTTAGTATATCCATTTGTTCACTTGTTTACAGAAATACTAGTTATAATCTATATGTTTGTCTCTATTTTATTTCCTTATGTCCAATCACTGAAATGTACTCATGTGACCTCTGAGTTAGAAAATACAACAGTCATTTCTCAATCTTCATCTTATTGACATATTTTCTATCTTTGACATTTCTGATCACCCTCTCTCCTTTTAGATAGCATTCTTCTCTTCATTTCTAGGGCCCACAAACATATGATTTTCTATTACCTTTTGTTTGCTTTTCTAAATCTGGAGTGAGGCAAGTTCCAGGATTTTTATTTTATTTATTTATTTATCTTTTCTTTTACATATATAGTTTCATGACTTAACCAGTACCTATATAGTGATGGCTTATCAATTTCAATCTCTAGCCTTAAAACTCTGGACTTGTTTATCCATCTAGTCAACATATGAACTTTGATACTAAAATGTTTCTCAAATTTAATGTTTCAAAAAGTGAGTTTGTAATAGCATTTGTGGCCTGAAACTTATCTTCATGGAGGTTTCATACATCTTGGTTGATCATGTCCTATAGACTCATACTTTCTGTCACATCTAAATATAATCCATCAAAACATTTTAAGTTCCATCTTTAATATATAACCAGATGTCACATCATTCATTGCCACTCTAGCCCAAGCTATCATTATATCTTAGATTGCTGTAATAGTCTCCTAGCTGGTCTCCTTCCAAATTTGCCTTTAACTCTCAGCAGTGTTTGTCAATAAAGAACCCAGAGTAATCCTTGAAAACTTGATGTCTTTTGCTTAAAATCACCTGGAGAGAATCCCCGCTATACTAAGCCAAATATAAAGTACTAAAAAGCAAGCTTAACTATGATCTACAAGAGCCTACCTGATTTGGCTCTCTAGTATTTCTCTAATATTTATCCACTGCTCTTTCCTTTTCTACTCCACCTTCACTGGCTTTGTGTTTCTTAAACACGCTGAGCACACTAGTAATGAGAAAAATTATCTGGTCTGAAATGTGATTCTACCACATATCTACATGAATGCCCCCCATATTTCCCTCTTGTCCTACCATAAAAGTTACTTTCTCACTAAGACCTCTAGGCACACTATATAAAATTATCCTACCTCTTTCACAATGTTCCCTGAGCCCTGGGTGAGTGAAGCTGAACATAGGCAATCGGTCCATGGGCCCCCACTCTGTAGAATCCTAATCTCCACAGTTTGGCCATTCATGACCAGTTCCTGGGCCCCTTGTTGGATGAGGGAGCTTCCCAATCTTAATTGAAGAAATACTGTCACCTGATAACAGCTGGGTGAGGAAGAAGTAGCCTTCTTTAAGTGAGGGACTCTGGATAGGCTGACTAGACCTCAGAGGATGAACTGGCACTGAGGAATGGCTGGGGAGAGTAACCTGGCACAATATTCCCTAACACAAATGACAGAATGTATGAGAAGGGGGTATAAGGTTGATTAAGACTGATTGAGATGTTATGTATGAAATACACAAAAAATCAATAAATTAAAAAACAATTACCCTACCTTTTCTCTTCCAAGCCTCAACTCATATGGCTGCCCTTTTTTACCTGTTTCTTCTTAGCATGGACCATATTCTAAAATGATTTGTTTTGACTTAGTTTATTGTGTTCTATTAAATGCATGGTTTCTCTTAAGCACCATATAGTAAAAAATTAAATAGGGCTGGAGAGATGGCCTAGCGGTTGGGAGCGCCAACCGCTCTTGCAGAGGACCCAGGTTCGATCCCGAGCACCCACATGGCGACTGAGAACCGTCTGAAACTCCAATTCCAGGAGAACTCCAGTTCCAGGGGAGTCCGACACCCTCTTTTGACCTCCGCGGCGTTGCGTGACTCGGGTGCACAGACTTGCATGCAGACAGTACATTCATACACATATATAAATAAATAAAAAATTTAAAAAATTAAAAAAAAATAAATAATGATATACTCATAGTATTGAACAAATAATTCTTGTATTACAAAGTGGTCAAGCACTTTGTGAGGCACTGGAGATTGAAAGATGCATGAAGAACAGTAGTGTCCTGAAGGACTTCATGTTCTAGCAGAAGGCATACAATTTAATTAAGATTTAATTAGTTGTATTTTATTTAATATTATGCATAAGATCTTTGATTATAAAAATGAAACATTCAATGTTCATCAATGGCAGGGTATTTGGCTTATTTGTTTTATGTAATAATTATATAATAAGTTTATGGAAATAGTAAATCGATGAACTATAATATAGTAATAAGTAATAAATGATAACCATAAAAACTAAGGTTAAAAATAGAAGTGTATGCTGGGCATGGTGGCTCATGCGTTTAATCCTAGCACTTGGGAGATCTTTGTGAGTTCAAGGCCAGCCTGGTCTAAGGCATGCGAGTTCCAGGCCAGCTGGCGGGATGCAAAAGGGAGACCCTGTCTCGAAAAGGCAAAAAAAAAAAAAAAAAAAAAAAAAAAAAAAACCAGAAGTGGGGACTATAACAGAATACAATGTGGGTTCTATAAAATAACCTTTTTCACTGGATCCTATGAGTTTGTCGTGAAAATTCTAGAAGTGGTACTTCTAGATTAAATAAATTGTTTAACTGCAGTACAACATTCTAAGTTTCATTGAATTCTAGGAAATATAGTTGGAAAAGATCAGGTTTCAACATTTTATAATATGATGTTGGGATAGATGTAGTGGTATACACATATAATCTTAATATTTGAGAGCTGGTAGGCAAAAGGACCAGGAGTTCAAAATCATCCTGAGCTACCTACTGAGTTTGACTCCAGCCTGGACTACATGAAACCCACTCTCAAAAATCCAAAACAAGGAAAAGGAAAAAGGAAAGAAAGAACATAAAATTCCATGGTGGTAAAACAAGAAAGATCATTTTTTACCCTTTACATTTGTCTGAGTCAAAAAACTCAATGAACAATAAACTTAAAACATCTGAAACGTTTATCTTCAAATTCAGATATCTTTAAATTCAGGTCTGAAAAAGGACCAAAAAATGTAGAACAGGCCTCCAATCCTCCTTTTGATGCTAACTAAGCCTGGTTTTGGGCAATTCCATGTTTCCAATCTTCAGAGTATAGGACCATGATTGTGCTAAATATTAGTAAAAGGTCCAATAAATTAGAAAAATACCAGCTTCCAAATGCCAACAGACAGTATTGCTTAACTCCAAGGGACACCACAGAAATAAGCTATCAATATAAGAGGTATTCCCTAAAATTAATGCAATGCCAAAACTATGGATGTTGGGATGCTTCTCAAATCTTTGTGATTTAAATATAGATCACATCTGCCTCCTTAAAATAAGCTTGACAGGTAGTTTCTCTCTTCCTTTCTATATTCCCCATATTTAGTCAAAGCTTGACTAAATTAAGAGAAGACATTTAGGAAGAGAAATAACAATCATATATGTGTGTGTATGTGTGTGTGGTATGTATGTGTTTACATGATTGAGTGTGTGTGTGTGTGCATGAGTACTTGTGGGTACATGTGGAGAAAAGAGGTGGACATTGGATGTCTTTCTCAGTTGCTTTCCACCTTACGTTTTTCTAGATGTGCAATTTGCTATTCATTGTGCCACAGAGCTAAGTACACTGTAGGAGAATAAGTCCTGCTGCTCAGTATACACACTGACCTTGCTCAATTGTAATTTCCCATGGAGCCAACTTGAAATCTGACTAGCAGCCTGGCAGCAGATGATGCAGCCTCAGACTGAACCTATGGGAGAAAAGATACGCCAACTGCTAGCCAACTGACACACTAACTGCCACCTGCTAGGGACCAATGGGATGCAGGGAAGGGGTATAAAAGTCTGCCTGATTTCTATAATAAATGAGCCTGCTTTTGCCTTTGACTTGGCTCCCGGGGTCTGTGTAGTTGACTCTGCACCCCCCTACCCCTGTTCTCAAGAGTCTTGTGTCAGGATGGCCAGCTACATCTGGCACCCAATGTTCTCTTTACCCATGTGCGCATGGACATTGAGTACATGTAGCTCCAGTTGTAAGATTCTTGTTGTTTTGGGCCCACTTAACAGCAATGCAGCAACTTGATAGGTCACCTCTATTCAGGAGTCTTCCTCGTTCGTGGCACGGTTGAGTGCCCCCTTCGGTAGTTTTTCGGGAGGAACATTTATTTTGGCTTCCTCATTTGTGGCATAGTCGAGTGCCCCCTTCGGCAGTTAATAGAGAGGAACGTTAGTTGTGGTTTCCTCACCTCGGTAGGTTGGCACCTATATGTTACACGTTCTTCGCGAGGGGTGAGCGTGTTGACTGTTTTTTGTCTGTTTTGTTTTTATTTTATTTTTTGTTGTTGTTGTTCTGTTTTTGTTTGATTGTTTGTTTATTTGTTATTGTATGTCTCAGTAGGGAGGAACATTAATTTTGGTTTCGGTTCGCCTGGCAACTCCACATAAAGACTGACTATCTGGGAGTCAGAACCCAGATTGACCCCCGCGACTGTGTGGGCATAAGGCCGAGGCCTACAAAAACAAAGAAGTCCCCCACTCAGAATAAGACATTTGGTCTGATACACAATCTCCTGCATCTACTTGTTTTACTTTCTCTTCTGTTCCTCTCGTCTCCCCCCAAGACTGGTGCTATGGGGGGGGGGTGTCTTCTCACTATAAGGAACCTCAAATAAAGGCCCTGTTAATTACAAGAGATATGAGGGTCAAGTCGTCAAAATCAGAAGCCTTTCGGACAGAGGCAGGCATAATTGCCCCTTGGATCTCCCCTGAAAATATGTGGGAGGCAGACCTTTGTATAAAATTATTATACCTTGCCTGTAAAAGGGAAATTGACTCAGGAGCTCTACCCCTGGCCTCCTTTGTACCCATTCTCCTGGCTGTGATAGCAAGCCTCAAAAGCTCCTTTCCTGAGGAGGTGATCGCTGCTGATAACAAGCAATGCAGGGAGCAGGCTCCCCCCCCATTGGTTAGCTTAACAATATTTACAATATTTACATAATAATATTTATTATGTGTATGTATATATGTATATATGTATGTATGTGTGGGTGCACACATGTGTGTATGGGTGTGTGAGTGTTTGCATTTATCCCTATAAATTTTCTACATATTATATGGTATTTTTAGGACTTACTAAAAGTAAAAATGTCTATATGAAACAAAATTGGATAAGAGGTTTTAATAAAAATGGTAATACATTTAAACAAATTAGGGATACATATCGTTGTCCACATTTGTTTCTTAGAATTTGTATAACAACAACTTTGGGGTTACTGTACACAAATGTTCTCTATAATTTAGGTATTGTATAGTATCACCTGTGGCCTTTATTTTGCCTACAAAATAATTTGACTGAAAAACTCAGTTTACCTTTCTAAATTAACAGTGTACAGTTAAATGGTAAACAATTTGGGTAAAATTTAATGGACCGTTATAGCTTGGTTCTTGTTTATAGGTATGTGTATACAACTGCCTTTTAAACATCTATAGGTCAAAGTATAAAAAATATAAAATAAAAAAGGGGGAGGTGGTGGAGTACTCCCTCTGGGATACAAATAGAGAACTCTTTATTTCAAACTTTTAGAAAAAAATTAATTTTGAAATCTTAAAGCTAACTATGGGAAAAGATTTGCATGTTCCCATAGGTCGAAACATCACCAACTTAATGCCTGAGAAAGAAAAGATACAGCTTTGCATTGTACAGGATGGACCAAGAAATACCAGCAGCGAAGATGGCCCATCTGAACATGATGAGGATGAAAGACTCCAGACTGCCTGAGCCACAGGCACCAAACAAATGGGTGGACACTATTTGAAACAACTGTTTATAATGTATCCTGATGAAACTTGTTTTCCAGGTGCTGCTAAGTTTAAGATGACAAACCTTCCTATCTCTCCTTATAGAAAAAGAAAAAAAAAAACTTTTGATGGTAATAAAAGAAGACAACTGTTACGGTAATGATTTCACATGGGAAATGTATAGCCAGTCTTTAACTAATGAGCACAAAAACTGTATTATTCAGAGATAGATGTTAGTAAAAATCTTTAAAGGCTTGATAGTTTAGAAAATGTGTTAATAGGAAAAGCTTTGGTACCAGCAATGGGTCATTCCACCAAAGAAGTGTTGGCTGGGGGATAATGCCCCCCCCAAATAAAGGCTATTTGTCTATAAATTGGGGTACGCATATTGCATTAACACCCTGGCTGCTGAAGACCTGGTGTGAGAATGGAAGTCTGAGAATGGAAAGGACAAAGACCATGCTTGCAAATGGACAGTAGGCCTCTAAAGATGCCAGAGAGCATTAACTAAGGCCACTGGAAAAACACAATAATGGTGTCCCTGAGTCAAGCAATACTCATTGGTACACCACACCTGCCTGGAAGACTTTGTACAGCTAGTGGCTATGGAAGTTATCCCAAACCTAATTGGCGATTAGCTCCCTCTTTTGGGGGAATAACATGGCTGGTATTAGACCTTTAGTAATTAATAGCAATATAAAAAGCCTTAGTACATAGACTAGTATGCCATCTAAATATTTGCATCTGTGCCCACAGAGCAACTTTCCATGATAATCAAGGCCATTTAAATAACCTTGCTGTCTCACTGCTTGCTTGTTAGTAGGATTGAACAAAGGATTTCCGAAAACAAACTGTCAGCCCACTAAAGGAAGAAGCTTGGGACAGACCGGAGTTCCAAGTGACACCTCAAAGAAAAGTAGACTGCTGGGGCGGGAGGGATGGCCTAGAGGTTAAGAGCACCGACCGCTCTTGCAGAGGACCTGGGTTCGATCCCCAACACCCACATGGCGTCTAAGAACCATCTGTAATTCCAATTCCAGGAGAACTCCAGTTCCAGGGGAATTTGAGACCCTCTTCTGACCTCCGTGGCATTGCACGACACGGGTGCACAGACCTACATGCAGACAGTACATTCATACACATAAAAATAAATAAATAAATAAATAAATAAATAAATAAATAAATAAATAAATAGAAAAGTAGACTGCTTCACTTTTTGTCCACTTTTGCCCCTTATCCTCCAAGGCCCAGGGATCAAATGTGGAAGGGGGGGCATGTTAGACTGTAAGGGCTAAAGAGATGGGGGTAATCTCTGAGATATCAAAAATGGACTGGACCTTTATTTGATCAACATGCTTGGACTCTGGGGACTAGAAATGAATAACTACTAACTAGATTTGTGTATCTATACAGTCTATGTTCAATTTGGTTGAGTTAGGATTTGTTTAAAATTAATTGGTCTTAGCTTGCAAAATGTTTAGGTCTGTCTTTTATCTGCCCTTACACTCAAAAAACAGGTTTGAGTGGCTGGCTATTCAAAGCCTAGGTTCCTTTCAGATGCTAACTCCTCATATAAGCTCACCTTGAGTGGGATGCAGAGGTTGGATGCCAATGATGGGTAAGATCTTTCTACAGTCAGTCAACCTAGGACAGGGACCAAACCTGGGCTGTTTGTATCCTAGAGACACGTAAGACCGAATTTGCCAGAATAGACTGAATTTGCAAGAACAGACAACCTAAGACAGGCACGGTCCAAAATACTGGACACCCCTGAGGTGGGGACAACAGTGTCAGAGCAAAGAACTCTGACTCCCACTAGGTAGCCTGAATAAAGTAAAAACAAAAGGTTGGATATATAGGAGAAGTAAGCCCTGCTGCTCAACAAACACTGACCTTGCTCAATTGTAATCTCCTATGGAACCAACTTGAAATCTGCCTAGCAGCCTGGCAACAGATTGATGTAGCCTCAGACTGAACCTATGGGAGAAAAGATACGCCAGTTGCTAGCCAACTGACACACTAACTGCCACCTGCAAGGGATCAATGGGATGCAGGGAGGGGGTATAAAAGTCTTCCTGATTCCTATAAAAAATGAGCCTGCTTTTGCTTTTCACTTGGTTCCTGGGGTCTGTGTAGTTGACCTTCTGCGCCCTCCTAGATAATTTCTTCATTTCTTCTAAGAATTAAGTCTTAAAAAGGGAGAAAATATAAGCAATTCTTCTATCCCTACCTTCTTTTCTCAGTCCCTCCCTCCCTCCCTCCCTTGCTCCCTCCCTCGCTCCCTCCCTCACTACCTGTCTCACCTCTCTAGTAGCTGAACTGTCTCTAGGCCCTAAAGTTTTATTTAATGTTAATATGGATCATTGCCTAATCCTGATTTAGCTTTAACTTGCTTCAGATGTAGGCCAGTTGAATTCAGTTATAGTAAGAAAGAAATCACTTATAAATTAAAACTAAACTTCTCCTAAACAAGTTTGGATTTTTTGACATTTTATTGTCGAAGTGAATTTGTTAATAAACACTTCTATGGAAAACAGATACTTACCAAAAAATTATTGTCATCTATGAGAAAAATGCTCATAGGTTGATTTCTCATAGTTCTACATTGTTACGTAAATTCTTATTTTCAATTTATTTTTAATTGTCTCTTTATTTTAATATTATGGTAGTGATATATATGTATACTTATTCTATATAGCTTTAATGTTGAAACTCCAATATCCATTATAGAACATAACTGTGTACACAGCAATAACAACTTTCCATAAACCTGTGACAACCTATCAAAACTGGTTATTAAAATTGTGAGATTTCAGAGAGGGTGAAAAAATGCTCAAAATTTCTTATATCAGGGGTATTTGACCGAAACAGGCAACAACCCTGATATGCTTATACTTTTGTAAACTTTTTTGTGATACACTAATTATGTCCTACGTCACTTGTGAATGGATCAGATCAAATATAAGATAATCTGGATCAGACCCCTGTCTATGTGGGCTCAGGATTCTGTTTCCAATGTGTCAGTTATGCACTGATGAGCACACAATAGACCACCAATATTTTATTGAAGTGTTTTTGAAATAATCCGGCATGATAAATTCTAAGACAACTTTTTGAAGAGAAAGCCACATAATTAATGTAAATTTAACCAATTTCTAAATCCTAATTTTCAGTAAATAAAACATATTAACATAAAATATCATGTTCTTACTTATCTTAAAATAGCTGCTTTTACTGTGTGTCTACAAAATTCAATTTAATATATATACACACATATATATATATACACATATATAACATAATTCTAGTAAATATGTACAGTGAGACACTTGCCACAGTGGGTAACTGCAGCATTGCTTGTAATTAATAAAGCAAGCTAAGTACTTTTAAAAAGGTAAATGGATAAATAAAAGTGTCAATAAAATTATATCAGATGAATTATATCAGAAGATCTCAAAATAATTTTGAAAAAAGTATGTCACCTAGATACATAATTATAGTAACTAGGTACATTTCAAATTACATACAAAGTATATATTGTCTATGAATATACATTTGATACATGGAAAATAATAAACAGTTCTTGAAAATAGCTGTCTCAGAAGGGAAGAGAATGACACCAAAGAATACTAATGCATGTAGACAAGCTAAATTTCAACCTCATTCATAGTACTTCATTTTCTTTTAAAAGGAAGTTAATTGAGGGGCTGGAGAGATGGCTCAGTGGTTAAGAGCACTGACTGCTCTTGCAAAGGACCTGGGTTCGATTCCCAACACCCACATGGTGGCTGAGAACCATCTTGGGCCAGGTGTGGTGGTGCATGCCTTTAATCCCAGCACTCAGGAGGCAGAGGCAGTCGGATTTATGTGAGTTCAAGGCCAGCCTGGTCTAATAGTGAGCTCCAGGCCAGCTGGGACTAAAGGGAAACCCTGTCTCAAAAAAAAAAAGGAAGGTAATTGAAGTCAAGAAAAAAATGTTTTAATTTCTTGGAAAGGATGAAATCATTATCTCTCTCTCTCTCTCTCTCTCTCTCTCTCTCTCTCTC